>VYZQ01016346.1:6160-26173 GCA_013400655.1 Mystacornis crossleyi | reverse complement strand
GGGTTTTCTCACTAAACAAGACTGAGCCCAATCTGCTTTCTCTTAGGAACAAATTTTGCTTGAACTTCAATAGGATTAGGTTAAGGTGCTGTCGTGAATACAGAAGTAAGACATTTGCTTCCTTAATTATGTAAAAGGCAGGAAATGTTCAGTAAAAATCCTTCTTTTGCTCTGAATCTGTGTAATCTTGAAACTTAGGGACATTTCAATGATTATATTTCAAGAGAAATAAGATTGGTTTTTATAAGAATGCTGACTTGGTTACCTTCCCCTTCCCCAGACAGCAAATGCGAAATTAGTCCGTGTTTGAACCACCTTGATGAGATTAGTGCACATGAACATTTAAGTTCAAAATTATAGCTTAATCCCACAAACTGCTCCACACTCAGTACCCTTTAAAAATCAAAGGAATTCCATGTGGTCACAGCAGTCTGCATGCACAGAGAGTTTACTGGATTTGTTCCAAATTTTAAGCTTTGTTATTTTGTCCATGGATTTGGCTTGCACACAGACTATAACTCTTTTAACAGTGAAAGGTATATATCTTGTGATCAGACTCCTATGTGATAACAGTCCTTACGGTATTTTTAACAGAAAATGTCTGGTGGCCCGAAATTAGTAACTGTTTGGGTTTCAAATTAAAGCATAAAGATGGTATCTTTTCGTATTTTTTTCACTTGTCTTTCAAAAGAGTAGAAATTATTCTGCAAGAAATCATACTGCAAGGATATTAGTATAAATCCTTGAAAATCAATAGCATTGTGGGAGTGTTCTTTTATCACTATCCATATCATAGGATTGCATATTCAAAATATGGAGGTGTAGTTAATGAATTGACTGCTGCATGACCACTGCTATTTTAAAAGCAATGCCACAGAAAACATTTTAATTTCATTGCTAGCTCGAGATATTTATGTATTAACTACACAAAAACTCATTAGTTTCTGTATGTGAAGGATTGTATCTACAATGACAAAAATGTTCCTTTAAAGAAATTTTTTAGCTTTTTGCAAAAATATTTGTCATTTTAGTTTGTTAGCACATATTATTAAGATACACCATGATTATGGAAGGATAATGAGAAGGGCACTATAATGACAGTTCATAAGATGTTTTTTAAAAATGATATAATAATTAAGAGTTCAATTTTTAAATTAGAATCAAAGTCTAAGTAGTATGACTTAGTATTGTTTAGTTGATAAGTGTTAGACCATAAGAGGCTTCCAATTATGTTGATTCTTAAGTAAAACTTAAGGTTTAAGAATCAGTAGCAGTCTATAGCCATGCTGCTGTAACTACATAACAGAATGGTAGACTGCTTTATGGAGCTGGTGATTACAAAGATCCACTTTAACCATTTTTTTCTTACTGGCAGGTGTCCCACTGGCCTGAGGCCAGCGGCTGTGAGTGTACTGCAGCTTGCGGTTTACACCAGAGTGTAGAAAATGCCGACACCAGCTGGCTGCACATAATTAAACTGATTGCGGTCTGACAACTTGGACTATGATACAGATACGTGATAAATACATAAAGTATCTTACAAATGTGATTCACTGACATACTTTATCTACTCTTTTTTCTTAACAGATATGATATCTGCACTTATAAAAACAAGCCTTGTGGAACACTGGGTAAGATTATAAAGAGAAATTTCAGCTCATATTTGCTGTTTCCTTACTTTATACTTAGCTATTGGTTTATTGACTGATTAGTTCTTTAAAAGTTTGTACTTTCAAAATTTTGTAGTTTTATAAACCTGAAAAATAAAAGATAGGTGGATTTTGGCTTTGATACATTGCTAGAAGTTTGAATTATATGAGCTGGTGCTGTGTATTTCATCTCTGACAGCTGTAGTTCTGATAAAACTAGAAGATGACTCAGTTTTACTTCTTACAGAAGAGAACTTGCTGTTTATTTCCATTTACTGGTGTTCATAATCTAGTTAAAAAAACAGAAGTAAAAATCCTCAGGAAAGGTATAAAAATATCCCATAAACCTTACCAAAGGTTTACATGGACTTTGAGGTTTACACTGTTGCTGTGCTGTACACAGTGAGTACAGCCTCCTATTTTTCCTTTCACAGAAAAAAATAGCACAGTGAGAGAAAATACAATACAATACAATTGAAACTACGGTGCTTTGACAATGGAGAAGTGAACATGGCAACCTTAGATTAAGGATGGAGAGTGACTGTTTTCTCCATACCTAAATATGTCACCAGAAGTTATTTACTATAATAAACATTCTTCAAAGACTAATGTAACACTTGTTTGAATTATTTTTCAGTTTGCATCCTTTCATAAGCCTCTTTCTTGCAGGCGATTAAAGATAAAATTCTATTTCACCTTGTTCATATTATTAATACTTTTCTCAGCCAGAGTTCATGATTGTATTTGCTTTATCTTTCCCTGTATTTTACTGTATGCTTGATAGCCTTAACCCATGTTAATTTTTCTGTAAGTCTCTTGCAAGTCAGTTCAATGGTTTTGGCAGAGAGGTGTAGTTCACATGGCGAAAGGTACCAGCATTTTGCCTGCTATAATTATAAACAAAACCCACAGCATGCTTTAGTAAAAGGCAAATCATGCTGATGAATTTCTAAATGTAATTGATTTTATTTGACATTGGAAGTGACGAAACTGAAGGGACTGTCTATATTGATGTATTAGAAGTGGCTTTGCAAGCGTTAAGAAAAAGATTGAAAGAGAATACATTCATGCATGAACTATTTGATATTTTTATGTGATAGTTTTAACACAGATCATTAGTGTACTAGTTCTTACTGTATCAGATTTTGGCATAAAGGCAAATTCTGCTTCACTTGAATCCAGTGTAACAGAGAATAGATTTGGCAAATATTTTATTAAACAAAAAGGTTGATTAAAAAAAAATTTAAAAGAAGAGTCACATATGGTATCACTTCCAACTCACTGTTATAAGGGTCTTGGCAACAAAACCATGACGATTTTTCTACATTATAGACATTGAATTGGAGAAGAGACAAGGCCATGTAGTTCTCTTTTGCAAGGCATTTCATATGCTTAAGTCACACTGACATCCAATAACTAAAGTTAATCATATATATAAGGAGTTTGTGAAAAAAAGTCACAGAGAGGTCTCAGAAGGTCAAAAGAAACCTAAATAATTGGTATTGTAGGAAGAGACAGAAGTAAAATATTTCATGTGGCATAGACATCTGTGTCCTATTTCAGACACCTGAAGGAGGGGACCTTTCATGGAACCTCTTAGAAAAGATAGACCTCAGATGCCTTTGCAGTTTTTCTGTGGCTCCAGTGAAGGACAACTGCTTTTAAAGTCAGAGCCACTGACTGAGTTCTTAACTTGTTCTCTGTCACTTTCTGCAAGCATGGTGTGGAATTATATTACTCTTCTAAGTTGCTGAAGCAAGTCCTCAGTTAAAGACCTGAAGATGGAGATGACTTTATCATTCAAATATGGTGGACTTTGCAGGGGAACATGATAGTTGTATATATATATGTATTGACATGTTGGCTTCAGATTTTCCTCAATTAGAACAGCATAGGTGAACTGTAATTGTAATTTTTGCAGGTTCCACACTGCAAACTGCAGATACACATTGTCACATTTTGCCCATGTCAGTTTGGCTATCAGTAGTTTTGGTGTGTCCAAACTAGGTTTGTTTGGGAGAAAACATGGAACACGTACCCCCCAAATGCTCTCTGTGTGCTTGCAGGAGACCTGAGATCCTCCATGGGTTGTGTTCTCATGATACCCCTGCAATATTTTTTCCCTTCAGGAAGCTTTGAGCTACATGTGTAGTGACATTCAGCCTACAGGATTTAGTCCAGAATGTCCAAACCAGCATGCAACGATACTCGAAGAGCCTCAGCATCAGGGCTTCACTGTGCTGGTCCACTCCTATGGCTTCAAATTAATAGCTAATGTGGACACAGCAGGAAGCGCTTGTCGTATTATTACTTCCTTACTGTTAGTCCAAATAGAATAATTTGAAATCCCTGTTAATATAAATAGTTTGCTTTCTCTCTTCCCCACCCCCTATTTCATTCCCCTCATCTCTCAACCAAAGTTAAACCTTCTCAATTTTTTGCTGTTATTGTTGGGGTTGTTTGGATTTTGTTTTTGTTGTTGTGTTTTGGTTTTGGGGTTTTTTTTTTTTTTGTTTGTTTGTTTGTTTTCTGGAGGGGTTTATTGTCGTGTAGTTAACAGAGCAGGTAACTTCCTTAAAGAAAGGTTTGCTGCTTCTTTCAGATGAGTAACTCTAGGGAGAAGTACATTAAATAAACCTGATGTTTAAAGCTTTCTCTAGTGGCACTAAATTATGACTGCAGTATGTTCTGTAATAATCTATTGCTGAAAAATGTATAAGATACAGAAGAGCCATAGTCCATAAATGCCAGTGGCTTTCTCTCTCTGAAGAAAGTTTTTAAAAGCCCTTATAACACAATAAGGTTTTAATGCCAGAAGATGATGGGTGATAAATGGAAAAGACTTCCATGGTTAAATGCATGCTTGTTACTAACATGTCTCCTCTCTCTTCACTGATGCATTCAGTTTTGTTTTTTTAATTTTTTTTTACATACCATGTGAGGTTTTTCATAGCTAAAAAAGTTGCTTGTATGTTTTTATGAACCCACTAAACTTAAACAGATTTCTTTAGAAAAATAATGTGGATACATTTTGCTTTCTTCAGGCTCAAGAATGTTAAAATAGAAATGCTTTCTTGAATTCCCTCTCCTGGCTCAAGTTACTAGGTGGTCCCAAGTTACCAGAAGTAAAATTTATAAATCTAACCCCTAGTCTAGACATTTTCCAGCACTGACTGCAGTTCAAAAAATATTAATGTCTAGCCGGCAAAGTGAAATTCCCCCCAGTGATTTTGCAAATGACTAGAAAGTTAACCTTTTGCCAACTGCTCCTTCTATGCATAGAAGTTATTAAAAAGAATCCAGGCATTTATAACTAGGGCTTTTAAGACTGAAACACCTTGGCATGACCCTTTGTGTCTCCTTCTGTTTATTCAGGCTTGGCCTCTGTGGCTGGAATGTGTGAGCCTGAAAGGAGCTGCAGCATTAATGAAGACATTGGCCTAGGTTCAGCTTTTACCATTGCACATGAGATTGGTCACAAGTGAGTGAGTTAAAATAAGAATACATTTTAATTCATCACCTTTTTAATGTTAGTAAATAATAGATATAATTTTTCCAGCACCATCTCTATTCTAATGTTCCGTGTTTCTGTATATGGTATTCATGAGTGGCAGTACATTTTATTTAGTATATATTACCAGGGGCTTTAAATTTAGAACTGAAGACTCATTGTGTACCCTTTGATTTCAGATTCCAGTTAAATCTGTCCTTCTGAGATTTGACTCACAACCTTCCTAATCTGTTTCACATTTTTAAATGTTTGACTTTGAAAATTTTCTCACCCATATTACTTTTGTATGCGTTTCTTTATGAAAGAGAAGTGGTTAAAAAGTAATTTTTTTTTGCTCTTTTTTATTTTGTCTTTAATATAATTCAAACTCTTATCATTGAAACATTGATTCTGTTGTCAATATTCATATGCTTTAAGTCCTATTTCACTCAAGCATGATCTGTATGAAACAGGCATAGAGCAGTCATAGCATCACTTGTTACTTTTAAAGTATCAGCATATAGTTTTAAAGAGAATGTTATGACACTGGTGAAATCTGAGTAGTGTTTGGTCTGGAAATATTACAGGCTTTCTGTCAAAAGACAGCACTCTTAGTACACTGTGTTGACTCTAAAAAGACTGGGCACCTTCTTTTATCAAGAGTCTTTCTTCTTTATTTACATGGCTTGACCAATACAGAGATACGGATGACATGCTTTTCCACTCATTAGCTGATGGAACTGTTAAAAGTTCCAGCGTGGACTGAAATGAAAGCTAGCAATCTGCTGATCAAAAAGAGTAATCAGTTATTTTTAGCCCACCTCTTATGTGAGATAATCACTGGGCAACTATGCTCTTATTTATATTATGTATGAAAAAACCCCTACATGTCTAGTGTAGATGAATTTTAGAATTCAAAAGCAATTATGTAAGATCTGAACAATAATAATTTAAAAATACATGTAGTAACTCTCTTGACCTACCTTCCTTCCTTCCTTCCTTCCTGCCTTCCTGCCTTCCTGCCTTCCTGCCTACCTTCCCACTGTTGAGGAAAGAGCTCCTCCAATTGCTAAATATTAATAGTGCTAAAATTCCTGTTAATAACATCTTGTATTGTATCTCGTCCAAACCCCTGCCAAGTCAGGGTTACCGAGAGCAGGTGACACAGGAACCTGTCCAGCTGGGTTATGAATGTTGCAAGAGGGAGACTCCATGACCTGCCGGGGCAACCTGCTCCAGTGCTGTGCCATCTTCAGTGTAAAATTCTTCCTCATCTTCAGTGGAATTTTTTGTGTTTCAGGTTTTGGCTATTGCTCCTTGTCCTGTTCCTGGGCACCACTGGAAAGGGTCTGGCCCCATCCTCTTGGCACCTGCCTCTGAGATATTTGTATATGTTTTATACATGTTATTCCAGAGATAAACAAAATTAATTTAATACATGCCGCTATTTTATCGTGCAAATATGGCATGATGACCAGAATTTATTTGAAGAGTTTAGACTAGTTAGAATCTGAAAAAAACCATATAGTGATAGTGTATATCCTGTGATCATAGGAATGTTTTTTCCACTGGTCTTTTCTATGTTTGATATCTTTTGGATTCTTATACCTAAGAGCCTTTAAAATTCTGAAATCTCAGCTCTTTGAGGCTTTCAGCTAATTCTATAGATGGCATGATATGTCAGATTCTGGTTTGATAAGCAGAAATCATATTCTTTAGCTTTTATACAATGCATAGTTATTAAAGAAAGTTGTGCTGCAAGCTTGGTTTTAAGAATTATCATGCCATATAGATACCATCAGTATAACCTGGGAAGAATATGTGACCAAAAAAATCTTCAAAATCTATATTTTGTGGTAGCCACACCTCACCTGTCATTCTACCCATGCTGCCACTGAATGCCTCTACAACTATGTCAAAGTTGTTACTTCCTCTCAGCCTCGTAGTTTCCAGTACCTACTAGAAGGTATTTGCATATGTGAGCAAAATAATTACTTCTGAGAGCCTTGCAAACATTTTTCTTTGGCTGTACCTCTTTTCAGACTTGGAATAGGAAACTGACTTCACTGTTAAGGGGAAAATAGAAGCATTTAAGGGACATGCCTACATTGAATATGGAATATACAACAAAAAACCACTAGATTACACAGAATCGCAGAAGGGGTCAGATTGGGAGGGACCACAGTGGGTCATCTGGTCCAATCTCCCTGCTTAAGCAGGGTCATCTCAGAGCACACAGCACAGGTTGTATGCAGATTGTTCTTGAGTATCTGCAGTGGGGGAGACATCACAGCCTCTCTGGGCAACCTGTTTCAGTGCATGGTTACCTGCACAGTAAAGCAGCTGTTCCTCGCGTTCAGGTGGAACTTCAGTGCATTGGTTTCTGTCCTATGGCTTAGCATCTCATAGAAGAGCCTGGCTTCATCCTCTTGGTACCTCTCCTTCAGATACTTATAGACACTGATGAGGTCCCCTCTGAGTCATCTCTTCTCGAGGCTGAATGGACTCAACTCTCTCTCAGGCTTTTCTCATAAGAGAGATGCTCCAGACCCCTAACTATCTTCACACTCCTCTGCTGGACCCACTCCAGGAACTCCATGTCTCTCTTGTCCTGAGGAGCCCAGAACTGGACACAGCATTCCAGGTGAGGCCTCACCAGGGCTGGTACAGGGGCAGGATCACCTTCCATGACCTGCTGGCCATGCTCTTCCTAATGCCTCCCAGGATACCACTGGCCTCCTTGGCCACCAGGACACTCTGCTGGCTCATGGTGCATGCTCTCACCGTTGTCCACCTGGACCTCCAGGTCCTTCTCTGCAGAGCTGCCCTCCAGCAGGTCAGCCCCAGCCTGTGCTGGTGCCTGGGGTTGTTCCTTCCCAGGTGCAGGACCCTGCACTTGCCTTTGCTGAATTTCAGATGGTTCTTCTCTGCCCATCTCTCCAGCCTGTCAGGGTCCTTCTGAAGGGCTGCACAACACTCTGTGTATCTGCCACTGCTCCCAGATTTGTGTCTTCAATTAATGTGCTGAGGAGGCATCTGCCCCTTCATCCAAGTGATTGATGAATATACACATAAAAACATACAAGTGGTGAGGAACAGAAGCAAAAAGAAATTAACACCCCCCCCTAGAAATATTTAACAGAAAGTATGACTGAACACTGTAATCAAAATCAGACTATCGGTCTCTTAAGTTTTCAAGGAGAAATGCTTTTCTGGATAGCATTCTAGTTAGATAAAAATGGGAAAATTGCACTTTGAAAGATCACGTTTTTATTAATTGTATAGGTTCTATAGAATATTGAGTTTTTAAAAAACCTTTGAGCTGAGGATCAAAATTATTTTGTGATTAAAAGAGAACAATTATGACAGTACATATTTTTGATAGATTATCCACAGTTTCTCCAAAATTAGATTTATGAGCTTCCCTGATGGAAGGATGGCTCAACTTGTTATTAGTACTTTATTGAACTATAGAGTGATGAGAAGTCATTAGATCCTTCAGTCTGAATTTCTGTATATCATAGTGTGTTAAATTTAACTCTTTTAACCTTGTATTGATCCAAATTAGTTCCATTTGGTTGAAGAATATTATCCAGGAAAGGGATAATTGAAAACTTAAAGGGACTGGTAGTCGGAGTGTGATTGTAACACACTCTCTTAAATATTCTGTTAAATATTTCTTTGAAATATTTTCAGTTTTTTGAGAAGTATTTTTGGCTTCCATTCCTTACCACTTGTAGTGTTTATATGTGTACAATTCAGTTTTGGTGCGGTTCAGCTGTGTGCAGTTCAGACTCATAACCAGCTGTTTTTCTTGAAGATGGTGGTACACAGTGATTGTTTCTTACTTGAGGGCATAAACAATTGAGAAGCTAACATTTTATGGTTGTTTCTCCCTAGCTATGGTTCAGAGAACAGCCTTGTATTACTCTTAGTACTTCTGTGAATTAGATAAATTTCAGAGTTGGCTCTTTAGACTTCCAAATAGGTTCTCTAGAAAACTGACTTTTGATGCTTGACATACAAAATTTCTGCTTTCCTACCATTATATATTTCACACCAAAGATGTTTAAGATTTCTGGTTAGCAAAAATCACTGATTTCTTGTATCAAGAGTGAGAACTGAGTGTGTATCCCCTAAATTGTCAAGCAAAGTTTGACTTTTTCTTCTTGGTGAAGAGGGGAACTCTTTGCAGGCCCAATCTTTTATCTCAGAGAAGTTGAACGATGTAAGATCCAGTCCCATTTTCTGTTTCCCTACCATCTGAGTCAGCTTTCTGCTCTATGCTTTTATATTTGGATGCATTCTAAAATGTCTAGCATGTCCTGTGCCTGCTGTACAGCAGTTGAACTGGTAAGGAATTCCAGATTCCACTGGAAGAGGTGTATCGGTAAAAGAAAAGCATTTTACCATTCATTGTTGCAGTCCTGTGGAGGAGTTAGCTGAGATTCGAAAAGTGAAAAACAGAGTGAAAAAGAATAAATACAACAAAAGTGGGTAAACAAAGGAAATGTCAAAACATGAGGATAGTGGACCAGGCTTAGGGCAGAAAGTTGCCCATAGAACTTGGAGTAGGAATGTCAGACAACCATTGAGGGCTGTATGAGAGGAGCTGGTAGACAGAACTGGTGGCTAAAACAGTTTCTGAAAAGTCAGAATTGCCTTGACTTATAGATGATGTAATGAATGTAAATTTGACAGTTTGACAGTCATATCTTGATTAAAAAAGATGTAAGAAATAATAAGAACATGGACTATAGTCCAATTGACTAAGTTGTCTTCAAGATGAAGAGCAGCAATAATTTCAAGCATGTGTTTAGTTCTAAATTAGTTCATATAGCTAAAGTGTGCCTGCAATTCTAGCACTTTTTAAAGTCTCTTTTCAGCCTGCATGCAAAGTGAAAAATACTATAAATACCGCTCCTTCTATATGAGGAGGATGGCCTTCAGTGCTGGAGTAAAACTTGTAATCTGGTGGTACTTTCAGAAGATGCTTGTCTTCACCTCATTCTTCAATGACCCATGAGCTTCATGTTTGATCAGTGCATTGGGTTAGCATGGCCAGGTTTTAGTAGCAGGCAGGCAACAGGGGTGTCTTTTGTGGGAAGCTGCCAGAAGCTTCCTCCATGTCCCGTAGTGCCGATGCCAGGAGGCTCCAGGATAGACCCCACAAGGCTCAGCCCATCAGTGAAAGTGGTAGGGCTTCTGGGATAACACATTTCAGAAAGGAGGTGGAAAAATTGCTGCACAGCAACAGCCAGAAAAGATGAGTGAGAATATGTGAGGTAAACAACTTTGCAGACACCAAGGTCAGGGAGAAGGCGCTGGAGCTGGGTTTCCCTTGCAGCCCGTGGTGCAGACCATGGTGAGGCAGCTGTGCCCCTGAGCCCATGGAGGAACATAGGGAAGCAGATATCCACCTGAAGCCCATGGATGACACCATGTTGGAGCAGGTGGATGCCTGAAGTGAGGCTGTGATCCCGTGGTAAGCCTGTGCTGGAGCAGGCCCCTGGTAGGACCTGTGGCCCTGTGTGGAGAGGAGCCCAAGCTGGAGCAGGTTTCCTGGTAGGACCCCATGGGAGAACCACACAGGAGCAGGCTGTGCCCAAAGGACTGCACCCCATGGAAAGGGCCCACACTGGAGTAGTTCGTGAAGGACCGCAGCCCCTGGGAAGGAGCCATATTGAAGAATTTAATGGAGAACTGTCTCCAGTGGGTGGATGGGAGGGATTCCATGCTGGAGAAGGGAAGAGTGTGAGGCAGAAGGATGTGTAACTGACAGTAACCCCCATTTTCCATTAAGGAGTAAATCTGAGCCTGGGAAAAAAGAATGGATAAGGGCAAATTGTTTTAAGATTTAGTTTTTATTTCTCATTCTCCTACTCTGATTTGATTGGGAATAAAATCAAGATAATTTCAGAAGGTTGAATCTATTTTGCTCATGATGGTAACTGGTGAGTGGTCTCTTCCTGTCCCTATCTCAACCCACAGACCTTTCCTCATATTTTCTCTGTCCTGTCCAGCTGAGGAAGAGAGGGGTGGGCACCTGGCATCCAGCCAGGGTCAACTCACCACAATCAGTCAAATCTCAGCTGCATTACAGGACCTGAGTTTTAGTGAGATGTTTTCTAGAAGAAGTGTGTGTCAAGGAATGTATTTGTTGTATAGCTAAAAAGAAAATACTCCAGTGTAAGGTAATAGAGACACATATACCAAATTTCACAATAGCTTTTTCAAATAAAACACAGCTAGGATGGTTTGCATGAATAACGGTGATTGAAACACATGGACCAAGCATCAATGAAGCAAGGACATTTAAAGGAGGCATAGATATTTATACTGTTTAAGCTTCCGTATGACAATTTCTGTTTGTTTCATCTACGTGCCAGCTAACGCATAGCAAGCTATAATATTACTTTTTCTTTTGAGCATTTGCTTATCTTGCTGCAGGATCTTCACCAGGGTGTTCTGTTCTGTGTAAAAAAATGTGATTTCTGCAGTTTCTTCTTTCTGCATTGTCCTGGTTTGGACAGGTGTNCAGGAGAGCAATGAATCCCAAGCACTTTTCCCCACCTCTTTTTTTTTTTCCAGTTCTAAATCTCGAGATGTCTCTGCTCCCCCACCTGAGAAGACAAGACGCCACCAAGACCAAAAAAAAAGGACAATTGGGCCCCTCCCTTGTGGCTGGCTAGGTCCTTTGTTTCTCTTAAGTACCCCAGCAATCGCCCCTTAACATGGGGAAAAATTCCTTTGAGAGGAGAAGAAAAGAACACACACACACACAAAAAGAAAACTTTCTCAACCCCCAACATGCATCTTTCTCATAGCTCCTGCTGTACCATTTTTAACAAGCTAGCCACACTGTTCGTGTTTAACCCATTCTGCTCTGCAACATACTAACATCACCTCCTGTCAGCTCTCCAGCTGATGCAGTTGTCATTGTTTTGTCTCTGATGGTGATGTCTTCCATCTTTAACTATAGCAGACTGTCTCAAATCTACAGTGTAGGAACACCTCAACAGCAAACAGAACACATTAAGCTTATTCCTGCTAGATGTCTAGGAGTGATAGAGTTCAAATGGCTTGAATTTTTAGGGACAGTTTAACTAAGTTTTTTAGTTTAAAAACGCTAAACCAAACCAAAATGAAACCCAAAAAACCAAAATGAAACAGAATGAAAGGAAACCAAACCAAAATGAAAGGAAACAAACCCAAAGAAACAAAAAAAGCAACAAAACAAAACCAACAAAAACCTTAACCAAAATGTGTCCATAAGCCAAGTAAGAGCATACATAATTATTTTCTAACTCTCTCACCCCCCACCCTCCATCCCCTGCCCTGGTCTTTTTTGCTAAAGGAATATTGTTTTATGCCAGCTTTTATAATACTGCAGCTTTTTAAAAGTTTTCTCTGGGACTTCAGTTTTAATGACATGCATATAAAATGAAATGTCATAAACATAACACAAAACCCCCCAGTTATGTGACACATTTATATTTAAAATCTGAAAAAAGTCTGTCTCTACATACCTGTGAAATATTACTTGAAGTTTAGAATTTGCCATACTAAAATAATTTTTCTAACATCGAAGCATTTTTATCAAGGAAAATGGACGTAGTAACACTTCAGGTGTCTTAACAAAAGTGTAAGAAGAATAAATGTGAGAGAAGTGGAAGGTTATCATAACCTTCAGGGCATCTGGAATTTCCAAAGGAAATCTAAGCTCAGAAGTTTACTTCCTGATTGGAGCCAAAGCTTTTCACTTTGACCTGCAGTGTAGACACCTGATGCATTTGCACTGTTGGTTTTGTGTAGCACACAAGCCTTACTTGATGATAATGTTGTGCAATGAAGGCTGGATAGCTATGACAGTGTAATCCAGGAGAAGTTTGTGCTCTGCTTTTTTGTATAGTCCCGTAGAAATCTGTCATTTCCCCATAAGAGAGCTCAGGTTTCTGAATAAACTGCATTGGTTTCTAGTAAATTATAAATTGCTGTGCTTTTAAGAGCCTCATATGTTATTTAATACTAAATGATGCTAATATATAAAAATTGTATGTGATGGGATGTTTGGTCATCATCCATAACTGAGAGAACAACAATATTTAGGAAGTAAATAGGAAAAATTAACATAGACGTGTGCTAAAATTATGTTGAATTTCATGGCAGATATGTTTTTTATAAAGCTTCTATTACTGAATTAGTTTGTTTCCCAAGTTTTCAGGGACCTAATGTGTTTCACCAAAGTTAAAGTTTAAAATTCTGCATTACTTCAAAATAATGCATTAAGGATACTCCAAACCGCAGAATGATCTCCAAATGCAGGAAATCAGCAGTTAAGGTTAAAATCCATGTTAAGACATGGAAATAGAAAGTGAAGTAACTAATTAACCTTGATTCCTCCCTTGAGGAATATGCAGTGTTAGGTAGTTTCAATACATGCTATCAATGTTTGGAATCCCAAATTAAAATAAATTGATTTTTCAAGACAATACTTTTTGATTATTTATCCCTTCATTAGTATTGTCATTTAGGAGAAATTTTAATTTTCATGCTGTTATGTAGCTATAATCAATACTTTTATACCGTTGGCTAAAATTATATGGAGGACAACATAGAAAGAGGAGAATTTTATGTTAAGAGATGGTATGGGGAAACTATTTATAAAAGTAAAGAAAAACTGCTTACCTTTGTCACTGAGAAAATGTAAAATCTGATGATTGTAAAGTCTCCAACATTTACCATAACCTCGTAACAACTGACAAGTATTTCACTCCTAGTAGACACAAGAGAATTAATAAAATTACCATGTATGTCCACATAGAAATTGTGCTTTGTACCATGTAGCTCATAGCTCTGCTATAGTAGGGAAAAAAATTATATTGTTTAATAGCAGTTTATGTTGAGATTCACTCACTTTTTGTTGAACAAAATAATGTTGAAACATGGTAGTTTTCCCTTTCTTCCCTTCTGTATTTTCTACTGACACTAAGAAAAGGCACATTTAAAGCCATGCCTATGTTTACAGATGTAGGTAAGCTGACAGTTCTAATTTTTCAATGTAGGCCCTAAATAGACATTCTAAGCTATATGAAATACATATATAGATTTAAATTACACATTTTAAACCATTATGAGAATAAGTACAATACACTGGCAAAATTACTTAACACAAATTCTGTGAAAACTCAGTTTCTCCCAGAAAATTATTATTTGCTATTTCAGCCTTCTATCAAATAGAAGAATACTTATTCAAGCATGCCTACACTGTGGTAGAGATTTACTTCTAGAAAGTTTTAAAGTATTCTTCACTGCTGCACTTTATGACCCTTCCCTACCCTTTACTTCATTCTCCATAAATGTTAGATCAGTGTGTCTAACATGCTGAGACACTGGAGGAAATACTTGCAATGTACCTAGGTCAAGATACTTAATTGAAAGTGGCCCATTTCACTCTTAGCATGTGTGTTTATCTCCTAGTACAGATAATTAGTATCATAAAACCTCTTAAGGTGTAAGTTTCTTTACTTTGTCTGAGAAAGATAGGATGCCAATTCTTTATTCTGAACATGTGTAGTTTTGCAGCTGTAAATCAGCTTCAGGTAATGGACAAGAAAATCCAGTGCTTGACTTTACAGTATTTCTCTTGCTTGTGTTTCTGTAACTTTGTTTCCTTGCCTGACTCACAGTTCTGTCTCTGGCGCACTTATTCCTATAGATGTTAAACAAGTGGCAGAGCAACATAAAAGACACCGTTTTAAAAAAACCTGGGTCAAATTCATATAATTCATGAATTGGTAAGAAACAAAAAAATTAACATGAAATAAATTAACTCTATCGTATTTAAAGAAATGAAACATTAGCAATCTGTGCCTTTCTGAATGCTCCAAATCCTAAGAAAGCTAGGAAATTTTTTGATATGCAGATAATTAGTACTTCACTCAGATAACAGAGATAATTAATTGAGAAATGGCATTTCTCCTGAGTACCACTTTTAAGGTAATAAAGTACATGGTAACAAAATAAATCTCAGCGCAGAGTATGGAGGCGCATTCAGATTGGTATGGATCTGTTTTCTCTGAATCTGAAGTGTTTGGATAGTAAATAAGAGCAGAAGCGTTCTGGCTGGCTCACAAGAATAACTATTGTAATTCCATATTTATCAGCAGTAAGTGTTTTGGCAGCCATAAGCATCATGGTTTAGAATCACCAAATGTAGCAGTAACCAAATGAAATTTTAGGGACCTGCAATGTTGTTTTTTTCAAGTTGAAAGAAGGGTAGACAAGAAGTTTACATTCACATCCTTCCCTCTGCTTATACTCCAGGGTCTCTGTTTATCTATTACCATTTTATTCAGTGCAGCTGCACTAGTTATCTCCCCTGTGATTTTTGAGGCTGGATCTTAAGTTGGGTGTTTATTACAAATAACTCCCTCAGATATTTTTTTCAGATATAAGGAAAAACAGATTACCAAAGGGAAAAAGATATGTTCGGTTGCAGACGTTAGTAAGTGAAACGGGCAGTGAGCACTACTAGGATGTGCTGCCTTAGAATTTTTTAAGTATACAAACTAGAGATAATTTGCAGGAGAGTTTCAATTATAGTTTTAAGGTTCTTAGCGTTTCTACTTTGCACAATTCTTAAATGTAAGGTAAGTGCTCTCTTGGGAAATGAGGAGCCATAATGCTTGAAAACACAGGAGCTGCTGGGTTAAACATCCTTCCTTGAGATTGTAGATGGAAAGATAACTTCACAGAATGACTTCTGTATCACCTGAAGAGACTTCAGTCTCTGCTCACTCATCTGGCTGTTCTTGTAAAGACAAAATTATACTGGTAGTTTTAGACAGGCTTTTTAAGCTAATGAAAGGTATACAGTCTGTGTATGTTTAATGGGTTTGAAAAAGGTAGGCAGATGCTAACAGTGGCTCCACAAAGAATATTTTATGTTCCTTACTTTCTTCCCTGCCTTTCCATGCCAATCCAATTGCAAACATGCTTTTGTAAAGACGTAGTTTTAGTGTGATGATGGCCAAATATGACCAGCATGTTCTGATGGAAATAAAACTGGTAATTTGGTCATAAATGTGTTTCCATCTGCAATCCTGCACATAGGAGTGCAAATTACTGGACTGTAATGGCACACTGCCACTACCATCTTTGGAAATGATCACAGTAATTGTAAAACCCCTCTGCAAGCATCAGAAAAAGTTACCTGCACCTCATGATCACTTTCCTCCTAAATTCAGAAGCACCGGCAAGTAGAAAAGCCTTCTTGGAAAGAAATAGATGATTTAGGTGAGTGAATATTTATAAAAATGAGTATACCATTGGCTTGTGGAAAGGTATTGATTGAGTTCTCATGTGCATCAGAAATTATGGCTTCCATTCACAGACATGCTTTTTATCACCTATCACTGCCACTGTCACCAACATCATCTTTTTCAGAAGGAGAGCTAATGGAAGGAAAGTTAACTATGAAGTTATTAAATCATGACTTTTGTTCTTTTACTCATATGTCCAAAAGATAAAAATTTCATTTCCCAGAGAGTTGAAGTCAGTAAGATTTTTTTAAAAATGGAATACACTGATTAGAGATAAGATGAATATGATATGAGAATCATCCAACTCATTTCTATAAATGAGTAATTCATGGAGATTATTATAAAAATAAGGTTTTCTGTTTTCAGAAATGGTACAGAGACAATTCAAAAAGGAATGTTTCTGTTTGAAGTACCTCAAATTCTAGGAAATTATTGCAATTGATAATAGGTAAATAAAGCACATTTTTCATTGTTAAATTCTGGTTCAGTTTCTTGCATGAGACCTCTAAGTTCTTTCCTCTCTTAATATATATATATAGATAAGATCATAAGAATTAACACTGGTCTGAAAGTTTCATTGCATTACATACATTGCTCAGATGAGTTGATTAAAGCTGTATTTTTTTATATGTGAGGTGCATTCTTTATTTGATTATATAACAATCTAAGCTGTCAATCAGACCTTTCCAGTGTATAATACAGTGTACAGCTTTCTGCATTTGTGAGAAATCACAAACTGAGCCAGATACACGCAGGCATTGCTGCAGAATACTTATTCCATAGGGAGACATCCCATAGACAAGGAAGCCATGCATTTTTGATGATGAAGTGCTTCCTGGTACTGTAGGAAGCATCCATCATTCACTGATGTTCTTTTTTTTGAAAGGCATGGTTAGCAACACCTTCCACTTGTAGGTTGTGATGATCATCGGAAGAGCTGAAAGAGCACTCGGTGTATTGAAAGTTGGAGTAACATTAAAGTCTTGGGGTTTTATACCACGTTCTGGAGCAATCTGTTCAGATTAATATAACACAACTGCCTCAGTTGTGTTGAAACCCCTAGCTTTCAGTAAAGGAAGTGGCATGAACTGGTATGAAGTGGTATTGTCAGCTGATAAACAGTCAGTTTCTTATCTACTACCATCTATACGTTCTTGCAGTCAGTCCTAAATATTATCGAAAATCAAAACTGAGTGCCTGAACACATTTGTGTTCCTGAATGATGAGTAAGAAATCAGAGAGACAGTCCTTTCAGCATACAGAAGACTTCAGAGAAAGACCTCTTTGCATGATTCTGGGAGTTCAGAATCTCCATTCTGGCATTGTTTTAATCACTTCTCTGTCTCATTATCAGGGAAGTTCCTGTGTCTCTTACTGTCTGCCCCTCTGATTTCCTAAGCCTTGTGCTACATTTGAGAAAGAGTAAATTTGACCAAAGCTTAATATTTAAAAAAATAAGAAATGAGGGAACAAATTTTTCCCCACAAGTGATGGAATGGAAATTAACCAAAGACTAAGAGAGTGGAGTTTTGGAAATGTGTGTAATATTGAGAAATATTCTGTTCAGGTGCCTCATTTATGTCACATCCTACAGTATACATTGTTGATTGTCCTAAACAAACACAGTCTGCAATGAAAATCTGTTCAAATACATGGTCTGTGAATGTCTAGTTTTAATTTAATGGTTATGTTGATGATCTATAATTCGAAGGGTTTCTGAGAGGTAAGGATTCTTTAGCCATATTTTTTTACAAGGGTCATATAATCTTTCTTGAAGATTAATTTCTTGCCTGAAAATCTCTTTTGGCCAAGTTCCTTCCAGAGGTTTCTTATTATATTTTCTGCCAATTTTTAATTGTCTTCATTTTGGCATTCTTTGACAAAGCAAAGTTCTAACAGAAGGGTTCAAGTCCCTCTGTAAGTAGATACAGAGGGGAAGTGTGTGTACAGGATGGCCCTAGGAATTGCAAACCTCATGTTCTACTTGAATTATCATTGGTTGCAGTGTGCCTATATATACTGTGTTGTTGCAGCAACAGCACCTATTCTTTCTCCTTTTTTACTAATCCAAGAGTCTGTGCTAAAAGAAACATTCATATCCAGGTACCATTCGAAATAAAGGCTTGAGTGCTCTGTATTCGTCTTGCAAGGATACTGTCATGTTTCCTTTAAAAGCCTTAGAAAATAAATAAAATGCTTTCAAAAATCCATAGGAGGAAAAAAGGTTATGGAATTGTGCCATATTCTGTGATCTGAATAAACTAAATAGCACATTACCGACTCTCCACTCAGGAGTTCTCCTGCACTGGATTATTTTAGGTCCAACATGATTGCTGTAAAGGTGACATTATGTTTTAAGAGATATATGATGCTGTAGAAAAGTAATGGGCTGTTTCTTTCCTCCTCTTTTGAGCAGTTTTGGTATGAATCATGATGGAATTGGAAATTCCTGTGGGACCAAAGGTCATGAAGCAGCAAAGCTAATGGCAGCTCATATTACAGCAAACACCAATCCTTTCTCTTGGTCAGCCTGCAGTCGGGATTACATCACCAGCTTTTTAGAGTAAGTAATCTCTCAAGAAAAATGAGTTTTCAAAAAATTGACACCTTTGGGGATCAGTTGTAGAGATATAGTGACCTGTTCTGATAGTTTACCTTTTTATAATGAATAGATGGAAATACAGTCAGTCACTTATGACTCGTTTTTTCTGTAGAGCATTGTTTTTGTGTAATGGTAAAAGCTTCTTTTGCTCCATTCCCCAAGTTCACAGTTCTCTACTGTTTTTAATTTACTCATAAGATTTTGAAGTGCTGATCATACTTCATTATTTCATTAATCTGAGAGTGAGAAATAGAGAAGGGCAGAATTTGTGTATGGATCACGTTTTGCATGCATACATAATGCGAGGGAATCTAATGAAGGGAAGAAGGTTATAGCCCTGTTCCTTTTACATTTCATTCTTCAGATGTTTTTCATGCCGTCTTGTGGGTTTTTACCTATCAATGTTCTTTGGTGCCACTGGTGAGAATATAAAGATTATAGAAGAGGATGGCATAGCTCTTTCTGTTAACACCTTAAAATTCTGATAACCTCTACTTCTGTGGTGATTTTTCTCCAGAAGTAGATTGCTACCTGAAATTTCACTGTGAAAAAATTTGAACAGTCAAAATACATTATTCACAAAAATGTACATATCTATAGATACATTGGTATAGATGATTTATAATGAAGTTTCATATGTGTTTTAAGTTTTGAGGACAAGTGCATATAACCATGAGTTCACCAACAGATTCATAGCAGATTTTTTAGGTGCTGAAAGATGGGCTTTAATGGAGGCAAATAACATTTAGTTGGCAGGTTCAGTGTCATCAGTGCAATCATTCCCTTAAGAAATACAGGTTGTTCAGTATTTCAGACACTCACTGTACTTAAGGACAGGGACTTAATCCAGCCAAATGTCTAATCATGAGACTACCAAGAACAGAGTGAGCATCTCCTCTTCTTTCAGGGATCTAAATTCAGAATAAGATGCTGTCTTCTGTATCTTGT
>VYZQ01016345.1:0-28176 GCA_013400655.1 Mystacornis crossleyi | reverse complement strand
CCAGACAAATAATAAAGACTTAGTTTTTTCTTTTTAATACTTTCTCTAGAAAGCATTGTAGTTGTAGAAGTTACCGCTAGAATAACAAATGCACTGATTATTCTAGAACCAACCAAAATCTTTTCTTAGCCTGGATCTGGGATCTGAAAAAATCAATTAGAAACTTTTGTTTTTTCCTGACGCCAGGCTATTACTAGCCCAGTTTAAGTTTTCAAAGGTCCCCATATGCAGTGTTGTGCCTGCTACTCAAAAATCTGACAAAACTGCCAGATGTTTGGAAGAGTTGCAAGTCTAGATCTCAACCTCTCATTAGCATGTACAGTTTTTGTTTCTCTAGCTCTCTTATACAGTCACTGCAAACTCTCACCCTCAAGTGATAATAATGTTGACCCATCTGATAAAAGATGAGGGGACCACGTATTTCATAAAAGAATGCAGTCCATTCCAGCAGTCAGAGAACACTACTTGATCAGAGCACAGCATTGGTGAGACTTACCACGTAGAGGTGCATTTGAGTGGCATCAGCAAAAGCTCCATTCAAAAGAGTGGAATTAGAAAGGACAAGGGAGGGTTTTTTTAAATATTACCAGATAGAACTTTAAAAAGTTTGTTATCACTTGAATAGTGTGATGCAAAATTATCTATCAAAGACTAAAAGTAAGAAATTATTGAGTAGAATTATGTTGTTATAGAAAGCTTTTTAAAACATGTTTTTCACAAAATGCAGTGCAGTTGATGCAGAAGAGCATGGATTGATTCATTATACCACAGTGTATACCTTTCTGTAGGAAGAAAATCTTATAACACTCCTGAAATAGTGACATGCTTGTATATGCTACTGTAAAGTATGAATAAATTAATTTTACTTTATATTCTTCAGGTTATTTACAAGATGACCATTCAATTAGCTAATATTCTCCACTGTCAGCTTCAAGAGCTTGTATAATCAATTACAACAACATCTGTATGCTCATAGTATTCATTCTGGTTGAATTTAGTGGCCATGTATGGTACTAGCTACTGTACAAAACGATGATTTAGTAGTGGAATTCACAGAGCCATGTATCCACTTGTGAATTACCCACTTCTATTATTATTAAATATGCAATTTTCAGACAATCATAAAATTATTTCGTTAAATAACTCTGTTCACTAACCCTTTTTACCTGTTTTAAACATATATCCTATCAGCATGGCTGCATGCACGTATATCTTTTGGTACAGAAATGCAGATTGAAAATACAGATCTTGAAACAGCTCCAATCAGCTTTTAACAGAGTTTATTACTTTAGCATTGTTATTCCAACTCTTGCTCCTGCAAATCCTTATGCATCAAAACTATTTTGTGACGAAAATGAAAGTATATGGGTATTTCAGTAATACATGAAATAGTTAACATAATTAAGTGTTCACAGGAGTAAAGTGGAAAGTTATTATTTCTTCACAACATACCTGTTGCTTTGTATCCTTCATTTTCCCGTGCTTTGAATTTAAATGGTCATTTACTTTGTTTTCATTAAACGATAAAATTTCTGCACAAAGTATTTAATCTGAAATGCTAAAACACTGAAAACTTTAAATGATAAAGGAAAAAGAAGCTGTATGTGCTCATAAATAATATCAAAAAAGCCTGACACCATGCAGCAGAAATGATATACATTCTTGTTCTAACAAAACTAAGAGAAAACTTTTAGGCATGCTAGGCTGAACAGAATATGAAACTGAAAATTACAGGTGAAGTAAATGATTATATTACTTTGCATAGAAAGGTAACAGAACCTTTGGCATTGATTTTCATTTTGGTCATCCAACAAGACCATTTTTATAGCTCTTAAAATTGAAAACTAGAAGTTTTGGCAAGACTGTGAGCAACATTACTTTTAGTACTGAGGTTTTATTTGTATGCAAGACAAATGAGAAAGACTGCTTTCATTATCTTTGTAGGAAAAAAAAATGCTTATCTTTGAGAAACCTGAAAACTCACTTTGGATAACTTATACAATTAGAAAGTTAAAAAAAGGGAGTTCATTTTGTCATGTCTCTTTAAATCTGTACTACTGGTCTTGTCTTGTCTTTTCAGTGGAAACCTAGTGCTAGTAACATGGGCAACCTGCTGTGGCCAGAACAGTAGTTTCATAAAACAGGGTAGTGGTAATGATGTCTGTGAACCCCATGGAGGTTGCTTGAGACTTCTGACAGTTGCTTAGTGAAATTAAGTCTTTTTTCCTTGGAAATATTTTTGTTTCACTAATTGGGCTGTTTCTTGTGGTGGTGTAATACATGGTTAAAACTTATATCTGTATTGTGTAATTTTTAGTTTCAATCTCTATGTTCTTGATCTGTTTATTTACTGAGAACAATTACCCTTTTGTATAGTGTTATATATTTTCACTAACTGAAAAGGCCCTTGGAAGTTAAAATAATTAAGTATTCTATCATACTGACAACAAACCTTACCTGATAAAAATTCGAACATTAACTAAAAGGTAGAGTTTGTTCTACAGGAAAGGTTGGTATGTGTCACTGAGTACCACAAATGGTTTTATGAGGAGCTAATTGTTCCATTTGTCTTAACTCAAGTAATTAGAAAATCTGGTCACTACATCTGCCCACTGTGCAGTATCTTTTTGTCTGCTGCAAGCTGCAGTGTAACAAAAATTGAGGCTTGGAGCTCATCTTCATCTCACAAATAAAGTTAGTGCATCCAGATTTGGAAAATGACAGCAATAATATTCCCATAGTAAAGCTGGAGCTTAGCCCTGTTATACTTATTAAAAAGCCTATTCATACAAATTAAATCCATTCCATATCCTGGCCTCTGATGACAGCTCCATTTTTTTCTTGTCTGGTTCAAATTCCCTCAAGTCTGTACCCAGAAAGAATTTATCCCTTTCAAGAGACTTCTCAAACGTATAATAAATTCACATGGGTCATCCCATCAGTGTGGTGAATTTGCATTATTATTTCATTATGAGAAGGAAAGAAAGAGGATTAGATCTCTTGCAGTGTTGGCAGCGCCTAAATCAACCCGAACACATGATTAAAGCTGGCATTTATGACTTTAACTGTCAAAGAAAACTAATTGTAAACTGAGAGCTGTGGATAATTATGGTCTTTTTAATTACACTATTTTTCTCCTATTTATTACAGGTTAAACTACAGGCAATACTATTGTTTGCATTTAGCTCTCGGTTACTTGGAGCCTATTTATGCAAATGAAAATTGATCCAGATTCTCAAATTGATGGGTATGTGTTAACTTAGTTTCAATCATGCTGTAAAAACCCTGAAAAAAGGTGGCAGTCGTACCGCAATATTCATGGTAGTGTATTTTGTGTTGTCCCACTTGTAAGTACCATTCGTTTTTAGTGACTGCCTGGTTAATTTGTTTCTCATGAATATTACTGAATAAGTAAGGTACTTAAACTACCTTCTCACAGGAGATATTTTCCTTTGTCTTTTATCATCACTCATATGTTACTTGTGTGAAATGTTATCTTGCAGAGCTGTATACATCATATTTTAATAAATTGCTTGTACATTTGTAGGGAAAGGAGTCCCTAAAACTCAGGAATAAAAGTTGTGATAATTACAGCTTTATCATGTTTTGTTGGAAAACAACCACAGGAGTAGTTGTAATACTTTTTTCTTCACACTGGTTTTTAATTTTTTTACCGCCTCTTGGAATGAATTCCAGATAGAAAAGATTAGACATGTCTACAGTTGGAAATCCTGGATGTTGCAGGTTATGCAAGATGAAATTTTTGCACTTTTCTTTGGTTAATGTTAACAAAAGCCCAGGACACACTGACTGGGGCATCTGACCTTTCAAAAGAGAAATGAATAAAAAAAGGGGACATGAGTAAGAAATCAAAAACTATGAAAAAAGTGCATAGGAAAAGAATTTATGATATTTGACAGTAGAGGAATTATGACTAACAGGTGTCTATGAGGCAGAAAATAAGTTTTTACATGGTAATTAGTCATTGCCCTAGAAATTGCCCTAGAAACGGTTTTGACCAAATAGAATTGGTTTACAAAAGAGTTAACTGCATTAGTGACCTCTAAAGCGGTGGTCCTGGCTGTAATCCTTGAGCCAGGAATTCATACGTCTGTAGTTACTGGAGTTGTAAGACCTGTTGTCATTGTTTACTAAATTCTCTTCTTAAATACCTGTTGGATACTGTGAGAAACAAGAGACTTGGAAATGAATTTTTGATGTGACAGTTTAAGATAATATTCACAGTTCCCAGGAAAAGGAAAATAGTAACAAGGGACTTAGTAGGACAGATAATCCATCAGAAGCAATAATTGGAGGTGCAGTAATTATGAAATTCTTCTGACCTGAAGTAAATGACAAGCCAATTCTCCAAGAACAATTTTATTAAGCATAACAATTGAGGTCTACAGCAGCAGATTTGCCTGCCCACTGCGAGGAAGACTCACTCTGGGTGCCTGACCACAGTCGAATATGGTCAGAGACTCTGCCTTTCAGGGGAGTTACTTTTTATACCCTCCCTGGGAGCACCACCCTCCTCCCTTGAGTCCTCCCCCTTACGATAGTCTAATTGGGTGAAGTAGGCTCTTCGTCCAGGTGGTTGGCTCGTTTCAGTGGGGTGATGTCTGGGCGTCACGTGGTTGGTCCATTCTCTACCCAGTCCTCATCCCACTTTTCTCCCTTTATGGTAATATCAGATTACATCCTTCTTCTGGAAAATTCCATTGCTGTCAGTCAGTCTCCCTTACCGAATACTAATACATGGAACAAAACTATCCCTAATAGGCCCCTTAACCTAATTAGCAGCAACAGCATTTAACAATAACTCTTGTGTCTAATCAACCACGAACTCTTAATTAACAATTAAAACAGAACCTTTCAACAAACTATTAACAGGAAACCCTCCAATTATATGGGACTACGAAAGCCAACCCTTGAAGCTTATTTATGACAAAGCTTTATTAGAAAATGAAATTAAAAGTAATTGATGGCAGCAGACAAAACACAACAAAGGAGTAAATATAAAAATATTGTTAGGATGTAAGCAATTGTTAGATTCTTGTGAGAAACAAGTTAGTAAAATTGGCTTTCACTGAATAGTATGTGAATTGATATTAAATATTATAATGTCAGTTCTGGAAAATGTTAAGAAAATGGCACATGTTAAAAATGTTTAATGATTGTTACAATAGTCTGGTTGTGACGATGGTTTTTACAAGGGTTGTATGATTTGTGTATTGTAATGTTGGTCTTGTGGGTTTGCATGGGACCAGCTGTTGCTGGCCAGACTTTTAAGAGATAACCATAAAAGGAGTAGGATTGCATCCAGTGAGGACCCCAAAGACCACAGCAACGGAACTGTGCCGGCCCTAAAAGAGTGACGTGGGGCGAGACTATGCAAAACTGTAAATAAATATGCATAAAGCTGATGCAGTCTCAGGGGTATAAAAGGTGGGACCACCATTTTGTGATCAAGCCTCTGGCACCTGGCCATGAGCTGAGTGCTGCCCCTTTTGCTTTGCTGATTTTTATAGTTCTCAGTAAAATTTTTAATAACTCATTTCTACTCGGGATCTGAGTCGTTTATAACAATTCTGAAGTATATGCATTGTGACTCAGGTCCCAACTTAAACAATACTGACCATTGTTTTAAGTTTTTCCTTCAGTTACTTTTGGGGATCTGAACCTTAAGTAATGCTTTTATGTTTGTGATTTTTCTGATGGAATAGTTGCAGGAATAATTAATGTAGCTATAATAGCATTAATCAGAGCTTTCTGTTTCTAATCAGCTGGGCTGGTGACTGAATTTATTTAGAAGCCAAACCAGTTGTGAGTCTTTGTTGGAAGTTAGGATTTTTTCTTTTTTTTTTTTTTTTCTTTCTCTTAGGGAATTTGCTCTCATTTGTTGCGGAGACGCAGTGACGATTGGTACTCTTGAGACAAAAGATGTAGCCAAGGAGGAGGAGTGCAGCTGTCTACCCTCTTACCTGAGGGGTTTTCTCTTGGGAAGCGCAGAGATACATGAGATTTTGGGCTTTGGGGAAGTGGCTGGGCGCAGCTCCTAGCTCTCTCACTTGCTTTCAGCATCAGAGGAGGGACAGCTGGTCTGTGGTCACTGCCTGGAGGATTCGCTGCCACTACGGAGCTTTTGCCCTCCCACTGCTAATTCCTTACTGTTGGGTGAGCCCTTGCTCATAAGAACAGCCACTGCACTGGAACGTTACTAACACCTGATCTGACTGGAAAGGATCCTCACCATCTATTCGGGTGCTTCAGAGGAAAACTCAGGTCCCCGAGCCCCCTCCCCCTTCCCAGAGGGCGCGTCTCCCTGGCTGCTGCTACGGAGAAGCCCAGCTGCTGCTGCTCAGCCCTGCTGCTTTCTGTCACTGCCTCAGGCTTTTTTACTACACTCTAACCCAGCACCCCACGTCCACCTTACCCCTGTCGCTCCTGCTAAGACTGCTGAGTTTTCTGTTACATTTTGTTTGCCACCACCGGGGAGTGCCCACCCCTGCCGTCCCAGCCGGCGCTCCGAGGTTCCTGCTGCAGCTCATTTCGCCATCCAGCCCACCCGCCACTACCACGTGAGGGAAAGGCGCCGGCGCCACAGCGCCCCCTGCAGGCGCGGGGGAATCACAGCCCCCGCCCCGCCCGGCCCGGAGCCAACAGCGCCCCCTGCCGGCTGTGACCGTCACTGCACCGCAGGGAAGGGGCCTGACAGCCGAGAGAAGGCGCTGCTGCCTTCCTCCCTCTGCTCGTCGGCGCTGCCCGCGCTGCTGTGTGGTTGCGTTGTTATGCACATACACACTGGTAAAGAACTGTTATTCCTGTTCTCATATCTTTGCCTGAAAGCCCCGTAATTTCAAAGTTATAATAATTTGGAGGGAAAGGGGTCATATTTTCCATTCCAGGGAAGGTTCCTGCCTTCCTTGGCAGACACCTGTCTTTCAAACCAAGACAGTCTTCCCAGGTGAATGATAGATATTTAAATGGATATTTAAATGATACCCAGACCACTTAAATTAATCCAATTCAGGTAAAATTTTGCCTAGAATAATTTAGGCTGTAGAAAAAAAGATTTCTTGACGAGCCTGCAATTGAGAAGGTCTTAACTGTTATTGCTGTATAATACACAGATTACTCTCTCTAGGAGCTTTTGGTGGAGAAATCTCATAACTCCGCAAATTTCAGGAATACTGAAGAAACAATAATCTCATTCACAAAGTTATGCTTCTGAATATAATTAAGATGGAGTCATAAAGCAGTAATGTTTGTAAAAAATGGTGGAAGTAAAACACTACTGGGTGAGAGGCTGGACATGAGCTAGCCTTGGGGACTCCCAGCCCAGAAAGCCAAGTGTGTCCTGGGCTGCATCCAAAGGCCCGTGGGCAGTAGGGGAGGGAGGGGATTCTGCCCCGCTCTGGTGAGACCCCACCTGCAGAGCTGCCTCCAGCTCTGGGGTCCCAGCACAGGAAGGGCACAGAGCTGTTGGAGAGAGTCCAGAGAAGGCACCAAGGTGATCAGAGAGATAGAGCATCTCTGCTATAGGGAAACGTTGAGACAATTAGGGTTGCTCAGCCTGGAGAAGGGAAGTCTTTGAGGTGATCTAATTCCAGCCCTTCAGTACCTGAAGGGAGCTCACCAGAAACCAGGAGAGGGACTTTTTTACAAGAGCATGTAGTGACAGGACAAAGGGGAATGACCTAACTGAAATGGGGTAGGTTTGCATTAGATAATAGGAAAAAATTTTTTACTGTGAGAGTGGTGAGACAGAGGAGCTCAGAGAAGTTGTGGATGCCCCATCCCTGGCTCAAGACCAGGCTGCATGGGTCTCTGAGCAAGCAGGTATGGTGGAAGGTGTCCCTGACTATGGAAGTGGGGCTGGATCTCAGTCATCCTTAAGGTCCCTTCTAATCCAAACCATTTTATGATTCTACAAAACCAGCTAAAATGAGAAAGTCAGATTATTAAGGTACTTAAACACCATGCTAAGACCAGCAACCTTACTGGTTTCAGAGGTATTTGAGTGCTTAGAATTTATGTCAACATGATTTCCAAGATTTAAACTTTGTTAAAATACTCATCAGCTTTTTTAATGACATGGCCTTCAGGAACTTGGATTGGAGAAAAAACATGCAAGTGAATATTTACAAAATGAAAATGTGCCAAGAGTTTAAAGTATAATTAAGATAATAGTGGTTTTATCAGCAAAGACAGACTACCAGAAAAATTCACCTACACAAGCAATACATCCAAATGTCATAAATTCTTCAGACAGTTTTTGCTATAAGAGTACAAAGGTGATGTAAGAAATAAACGTCAGAAAGAAATATTTATTTTTCATAAACTGTATGACGTATGAAATAAAGACATACTGTGCAATATTGTTCTATTAACCGAAGATAATAGAACAAAAATGAAGACAAGCTTAAAAATGTACTGTGTAGAGTAGAATTCTAGAAAATGCAATTGAACTTTAACAAATAGTAGGAAAAAATCCTTAGGATACAAAGAAAAGCGCTATGAGGCTACAGTCTGAATAAATGAGAAATTATAAAACAGTGCTAATACGATGTCTTTGAGAGGCATTATGGCAAAGAATCTGGCATAATCTGTCTAATAAGGAAAGAGATAAGTCTAAAAATGGAAGACAAATTTTTTAATTAGAAACAGTTAGTTTAACTGAAATGGATAACACCAAATACACAAATATTTCAAAGGCACTTTCAAAGGACTGAATATTTCAAAGGCAATTAAATAGCTGAATACACAGAAAAAACAATCCTAGGTTTTGCAGTGAATTTTGGTGACTTCTACGTTCTCTAAATCATAGAATCACTTGGGTTGAAAAAGATGTCTAAGATCATTTAGTCCAACTGTTAAACATGCATGACTAATGTGAAATAAGTTTAGTCGTGTCCTGATAAAGAAACAGAGGACTTGAAATAGGTGGAAGGAATATCAGATGAGGTGAAAAGTAGGTCTGTAGAAGTCACTGGCAGCATAACTTTGCATAATCTGCAGATCAGTGACCTGAAGGAAAGAATATGGTCTTTGTTTCCAGCAGATCTGGTTTCTAAAGAAAGGTGACGTTTTGTGTTATGATTCACATAAACTGGAGAAGTGAATAGAAAAAGGAGGAAGACTTTTTAGTTCAACAGATTATGAATAAAAAGCCCAAAACACAAGAAAGCATTTTCTAGTGATGATACATTAAATGTGTCCATCAGCAGAACCTAGAACAAAACTATTTCATGGAAAACTGCAAAATACTTGACTTTAGATCAACCAGAGAAGTTAATAAGTAACTACTGTTATGAAATCAATAAAAGCTGAGAATGTATTTTGGATTGCAGCTCTGGTACTATCATGTAAGAAATAGCTTACAACTGAGAGGAAAACAAGAAAATTAAGGACAATCAGAGCCTTTAAAATTTTAGCTATACAAAGGTCATCAAAAGAACAGTTACAAGGGAAAAGATTCAGCTGTGACAAAAAAAGTAAATGTGTAGGCTTTGTTGATACCCTGATAGAACTCGGAAAGGATAGGATGTGGCAGCAAGAGTAAGTAGACATGACTCATTAGGTGAGTAGTTTTGTTGAAAACAATAGCTTGCAAATTTGGAAATGATAAAAGGAAACACCACAATGTGGCAAGATTAATATTTGATTTCAGAAAAATTTTTACTTTAAAAGTTTAGGAAGAGTAATAATTTTTTTCTGGTAACAGGCATACTGAGAATTATTGTACAAGATGATTATTGTGTTTAATTAAGGAGGAGGAAATTCATGGTTTAGGGCTTCATATTTACTTAGAAATTGGCAGAACATCTATCTTTCATCATCTAGATTCATATACTTCTACTGAGTGCTATGTCACTTCTGATTTATTGAGCTAATACCTATGATTCAAAGTCTGTTTTGGTCTGTGGAAGGGCCTCTCCTCACAGTCTTATAGACCAGATGTGGGCACTCTGATTGTCTACACAAATGGATGGGAAGAAGGAGATAACCATATTAGTTCACGTTCTTCTGTCCCCAGGATAGAGTGGCCTCAAACACTTTCAAGAATCATATGGTGAGAGCATATAACCATATAAATATAAGTGTGTAAATTATATTCTTAAAAAGATTCCCCAGAAAAAAGACTGTTTGCTGTTCTCTCTTTTTCTCTCTCTGTCCCTTTTTGCTTTGCTTTGCTTTGCTTTGCTTTGCTTTGCTTTCCTTGCCTTGCCTTTCTTTTTTAATCCATTAGCTTTAAAACCAGAACAAAATGAAACAATGCTATGGAACCCTTTTTGGTATCTTTTTTGATGAATTTTTCTTTCCATTTCTATTTCTTCAACTGCTTTGCCATAAACCACAGTTTCTCCAGGAAATGAGACACTCTGATGGTTCCATTCTGACTTAGCAGATTGTTGTAAAACTACTTCAGCTCATTTAGAAGATTTAGGTTTTTTTCCTAGAGAATATACTTCAGTGCTTTATAGCACCAGTCTGTTAATTCAAGCCTCTTAAATGACCTTTCTTACCTTGTATGTATCAAGGCACATAAATACATCTTTTTCTGATGAAAAAGAAGTAGTAAATCCAATAATAAACCTTCTTTTCCAGATTTTTCTCTAAACCACTAAATACATGTTCTCTTAGCTCCAGTAGAACCCACTGAGGGTGTGTCAGCAAAATGAAATGAGATTTGGGTCTCAATTTGTCTACAAGACAAATACATTAAAAATTATGGTCACAAGTGAATATCAACAGAAGAAAAAGTGCTTATGTGTTAGAAGCATGTGGAGTTCTAGCAATAAATTACAGAGGCATTTTCACATTAAAAAATGTATCTTACAGAGCTATTTGAATGACAAAACATCAAGACTTTTGATCTTCTTGAGGCATTTACATTCCTACTATGAAATTGTCCAAGAAAGCTCTTTGAATGTTTTACATCATAAAAAAAGACAAGTCTGTGAAAACCAATGAATACCACAATGACTAAGAATTTAACATGATATAGTTGTGGTCTGAGTCCTACCTTACTGACTGAGACATATGCAAGAGTAGCATGAACTGAATCCCTAGAGAAATGTCAGGGACATCCAAACAGCCATAATATCAGGGATATCCAGACAACAACCTTTTTTTGATCAATTTTCTGGTTGCTGTACTCCATAGGTGTTTGTGATAAATGCCCGCTAGCTGTGTACAGCATGTTACTTCAGTAGTGCCTACCTTCATGGGATTTATAAGTTAGTGGGGTTTTTATGTTGTCTGAAAAAAGCACTTCATTATTCAGGTCATAAACTTTCTGTTAGGAGGTCTGGTAAGAAGTAAACTCAAGTTTCAGGAGAGTATTAGTTTGTTGTTATTAGTTACTCCTTTGCTTTACAGACAAGATGAAGAGACTTTCAGCAAAAACTCCAAAAAACAACTGGTCTCGGACAGCCAAGAATCCAGTAAAAGCAAAATAAAACTATGGAAGCCAGCACAGTTGCTAGTTCAAAATACAGTTAAAAGTGGAGAAATAAGGATAGATACCTACGAATTCCATGAAAAACTATCCACTATAAATCACCTCACTGTGACATGACATAGCTTGTTGCTTTCTATACCACCAGTAAATCTAATATGTAAATATTTGTTCAAAACTTGCAGTTTTACCTATAAAATACCATAGAACTAAACAGGATATAAGATACCACAAACCATGCTGTCTTTTATTATAGGTTTTTTTTTTTTTTTAGACTTCTGTTTAAATAAAATAACAGTGGAGGAATTTTAGATGGCAAAGCTTAAATAACTAAAACAAAATATTAATTAATTTACATTCCTTGGAGCTATGTTAGGATGGCTTATCTTAGTCATGGCAGTACATCAGGGTGTGTGCACACAACACCTCAGATATCAGCACCTGAAATTCACCCTAAAGAGAAACAGGCAACCTTTATGAATTGTAGATGATCTTCGAGTTGCAGCTAGTACAACTCAAAGCAGTCATGGGTAGGCTTTGCTTTCTGTGCCAGTCTGTGTTTCTGAATCAGGAACAGAAGATAGCCACTGAGACAGATTTTAATAATTGTGTCTTGAAGTGGCACCAATTGCAGTGTCTAAGTTTATACTGAAAATTATTTGTTGTTGTTTTCTAATGGCATTTACAAAGTTGACTTTCTTCCTATGTTCTTTTCTGTCTCCTTTAGCTGAAAGGACTTTAGTTGGGAGCCTTTACTTCTCTATGTTTTCACAAGAAAATATCCCTAAAACCTGGGAATGTTTGTAAGGAGAACATCAAGAGTATTATAAAATGTATAATACTTCCACATGATTAAGGCTAATGACTTCTGGGGTTTCCTGTTTGAGGCCATTTTCTCATGCTCTGTCTAAATGAGATCATAGCCACTGGCTGAAGACATCTGTTTGCTTACCTGAAATCCAGACAGACAATGATGAGAAGCACTTCTCTGAAGTTCTTTATGTGCCATCCTTTGATTTCAAGTTTCTAGCTATGAAACGAACTTTATTACTGCTTTACCTGCTGGATATGCGGTAGGTACACTCATCATCGCTCCTAAAAAAAGCTGTCCTGAGAGTTTCCCTCCAGCCAAAAGAGAAGAACTACCAAAGCTTTTCCTCTAAGAACTCTACAAGCTCCTTATCTTTTCTTGAAAGGTTAAACCTGTCACTCCCAAAGAACTTCTAGAAAAAGCGACAAGCAAGTGCCTAGCTGTTTGTAAAAGCTCAGGAAATTTTAATTAGCACACTGCTGATTATGATGCTAAGAGCCTTGAAAGCACCAAGAGGATACTCAGGATTTGCATAGGCTAAAATTAATATTTTTCTCTCTTTTTTCCCCCAGTATATTGCTTTAGAGCACTTTTTCAAGATTTTGGTGGTAATCTCTCAAAAGTCTAGTACCTTTGTTAAGTAATCTTCTTGATTTCCATGGCAATACATCCAGTGTTTTTTTTCCACTTGCAGTATTTGAAAATTCTTTTTCTTCAGCCACATGAACTGCCAGAGTGAAAAAAAAAAAGGTATTCTGAAGAAACCAAAGTTATTTTACCCTGTGACTTGTGGATGACTGCAGGCCTCCAAAGTTGTGGAAGAAAATATAGAAATGATCAAAAAAAATATCTGGAGTGACCATCTGGTAACTAAAAATTGCAGTCTTACTGCAGGTGCCAAAATAATCTGGTTCTACTATCACCTTCAGGGTGAAACTATAAATATACTTTCAGTTGTCACACAGGAGCACAGTATCCAAAAGAGAACTTTGTGGACTTGTACATGACAAAATTCTCTCCTCCTCACTCCACTGGAGTCCATGACACAGGCTGAGTAGCCTTTGGGATCTGATTGTGACTTGTGAATTGAAATTAATCACAAGACAGAGTAGGCACTGCAAGGTTGGCTGTGATAGATTCCTCTGGAATGTGGGTTGGTGTCATGGTTTGACACTGGCCAAATGCCAGGCACCCACAAAAGTCACCCACTCACTCTCCCCTGCCACAGCTGAGCAGAGGAGAGAAAAATTTAATGAAGGGTTCATGAGTAAAGGACCAGGTGAAAACACTCCAAGGGCAAAACAGGGTCGACTTACAAGTACAAAGTGAATTTATTACCAACAAAATCAGAGGAGGATATTAAGAAATAAATGAAGTCCTTAAAAACACTTTTTCTTCCCCCAACCCCTCCCTCCTTCCTACCAACGGCATAGGGAGATAGCACGTGGGGGTTTTGGTCAGTTCATCATTCCAAGTCTTCTTCCAATGCTCAAGGAGAGGAGTCCTTCCTCTGCTACACCATTGGGTCCCTCTCACAAGAGACTTCCAGCCTGGAAGCAGGGCCCTCTCTCTCCACCGGGTCTCTCACTGGATCACAGCCTCCTCCAGGCATCCACCTGCTCCAGCCTGAGCACCTCCTCCATGGACTTCAGGTGGATCTCTGCATTCCCCATGGACCCCCATGGGCTGCAGGGGCACAGCTGCTTCACCATGGTCTTCACCACGGCCTGCAGAGGAATCTCGGCTCCGGCGCCTGGAGCACCTCCTTCCCCTCCTTCTTCCACTGACCTTGGTGTCTCCATGTTATTTCCCTCACATGTTCTCACCTCCTCCTCTTCTCTAGCTGGAATTAACACCGTGTGTCCCGTTTTGTTTTGATTTTCTCCTTCAATATGTTATCACAGAGGTGTTACCATCATCTCCAATTGGCCTAGCTTTGGCCAGCAGCATGTCCATCTTCAGAGCCATCAGGGACTGGCTCTGCCAGACATGGTGGAAGCTTCCAGGAACTTCTCATAGAAGAGAAGAAGCACCACCTCTGTGGTCCCCCCCCGCTGCCAAAAACCAGGCCGTGCAAAGACAACACATTTGGAAGTCTTGAAATCTCATTGGTATGTTTGTTTTGTGTTTCCCTATTAGCCTCCAGAAGTCTCATTCTGACACTGCACAATCCACCAATCTTTGGCATTGCCTAGACTAAGACACTTTTAAAGCATTTCAACAGAAGAAGATGTCTTGTTTGCAGAAATTGCAAGTTCCAGTGGCTGAGGAATTTGCTATGTTTTCCTTTATTTCTGTTCAGTGTGATTCTAGGGTGATTTGGGTTCATATGAAAATCCAGTGTCATAGATATATATTTCATATTTTAATTTAGAAAGAATCGTTTGCTTCCCTTTTTAAAAATATCAAATAAAAAAATTGAAATCATTATATATTACTTCAAATACAGACAGTTAAGGACAGGTCTTTTCCTCAAACAGAACTCAAGTGACTAGGTTTTGCTAACAGCTTTAACTGACCATTTTTTCCAGGCCTCTGCTGTATTGTAATACATATGACACAAAATCATTAAACACTTAGGTCTTTCAAGAGGCAGATTCTAATAGCCACAGCCTTTTTGCATCAAAGTCTATGGTAGTTGTATCTGCTTGTGTAAATAAGGTTAGTTATTAAAACAACCTTTGCTGATATTGACACAGATATTTCCATGTTACAGTTGTCATTGATTTCAGTGAAAATTAGAGACATAAGTAAGAATTAGAACCTCATTACTTTGGCTGAACTGGACCTGTTCCTTCTCTTGTCTTCTCTTAACAGCCAAAGACATGCCTAGTCACTGGCTTTCTGAAAAATGAGTGTGAGCAAAAGGCTCGAACTTCCTGCTGAAATAAAGTCCAGCAAACTCAAGTGTGAATATAGCGGAAACTATCTGAAAATATTAGTGTTAGTGGATATTTTTCACGCTGTGGCTGCTTCTGTAAGAGGGCAAAATCCAAAAAGATATGAAAAATTAAGATGAAAAGGAGAAATAACTTATTAATAAGCAAAGTACTGCTGCTTTCTCTGTGCACATTTTCAAATCTATTGGGTTTTTTTCTCATTGTTCTGCATAAATTGCTTCTGACTGTACAATGGACTTCAGCAGGGCCATCGCCTTCAGGTTCTTGGTTTTTCATAATTCACACAAATGCCAGCTCAATGACATTAAGTGGAAAAATAGAAAAAAAATGCCTTCACTTTTCCACAGAAACAATTTTGAAAATCCATTTACATGGAAAATAAAGAGGCATTAAGCCCAGCTCAAATCTGTAGCTGAATATAAAAATCTGAAAGCATAATACTTTATTTTTCCGGATAAGAAAATACAAACTGTTATTTACTGCCTGAAAGGGCTGAAGAATTCTGACTTCCATGGAAGTGGGCTGTTTTTCTAATTTACAGTATGGTAAAAATTCCTTCTAAACTTGCTTTTGCTTTTCTTTATTCTTTTTAAGAAAACAAACCTTAAGCAGAAGCCTTTACAAGAGAGTTTTAAAAAGTAAAGCCTTAATATTTATTAAGTAGGCTTTTGTTTCTACTAACTGGTGCTCATGCTTCTCAAATTGCTCACTCCTTGAAATGGTGTTGTAAGATTTTCACTGCTGTGAATTGTTTGCCGCTTGCCAAAGTGCAGTGCTCAAGTGAGTGTTCTGCAAAATGTTCTGCCAAATAATGTTATCAACAACACAGTTAAGGCCAGAAAAAAAAATTTTATACCAAGAGGAAAGCAGCTAATCTGTGTTAGCAGACTAAAACCAAGTAGAAAAGACAATGGTGCATGTATTTAATAAAAATGTGCAGAGTGTCTAATCAGGAGAACTCTGATGATGCAATCTGGGTATACAAACCTGTCTGACTGGCACCACTGACAGGAAGTTTTCATGGTTTAGGTATGTCCTCCAACTGCCCAACTACAGCAGACCAAAAGCTAAGAGTCTGTAGGGTTTCTTGGAAGTCAAAAAGGTTAGAGCTCATTTCCTTAGTCTTTTACCAGGTGGACATTTATGCTTCAAGTTTATATACATCTATTACTAAGAAAACTGAATTTGTACAACTACAACACTTGAGTACAGATACAGTATTTACTAAGTCACCTGGAGGGAATGGCAGAAGACCTGGCAGACAAAAGAGCTCTGTCTACTTTGAGTTCCTCTGTCTTGCCTTTCTTTGAAGGACCTCAAGGATGTGATCTTGTCTTGCCAGGTTGTAAATTCAGCCTTGTGTGTTGACAGGTTTTGGCAGTAGGTCACAGGAAGCTTAAGGGAGACTGCTTTTAAAGGAACACAAAATGTCAGTGTCGGCACCCTAATGAAATTCCACAGAAATTCAGCTTTGTGTGTTCATAAAATTATTTTCTCCTGATGTAAATTCAAACTGTACTGCAGATGAATTAATTTCCTGAAATTGCCAAAACCTGAGAGAAGAAAAAAACCTCTCTCCTAAATGGCATTCACTCAAGTGTTCTGTTCAAAATTTAGCATCATCCATTAGTATTCACACAAACAAAATATGGATTTGTCTCCTAATGGTGAATAGGAAGTACTTATAACACTAAGGAATGAGATATTTTCTGTGTCTTGCTGGGATATTGCTTCAGCTTGCTGAGAAATGGTCACATCCCAGCGTGGCATATGCATAATAATATTTGTTGTTGTGATTATAGAGTGGTATCATGCTAATAGTCGAAAACTGAAAACTTGAAAGTGAGAAGTGTGTCTCTTCTATTAGTAAGAGATAGAATATGAAAATGGAATGAGTTGATGAAGAATATCTTGATTTGATGATTGTCTTAGTATTGTTTTCTTCATGGAAAACAGCCTCCAACATGGTTTCATAATCTTCTTTCTGTTATTCTTTTAAATAAAATAATTTTTAGAGACAATTTTTATGTCAGTTCATCCTCATAGTTCCTCGTGGCCTTTTGAATTATGCTAAAATCAGTGACTTAAAAAAAAAAAAAGTTCCTGCAGTATTTTTTACTGTACATCCACTTGCACTGTGAAATTACAGGAAACCTAGCTCCCACATACAAAGAGAAGCCTTCAGATTCTGACGTGTGTTTTGTAACAGCTAGAGTACCAGAATCCAGCAGTTTGGCATGTTTTTTTCATATTTAGGCTGTTCTTCTAGAAGTCATCCCCACTTGAGCTGCATGCTCTTCCTGCCTTTTTATTTGTTTTTCATTAGGAGTTTGTTTGTGTCTTTTCTAGAGATGACAAGGAAATACACATGGTGATCATTATTTAGCCGGACATTGCAATGAGCGAGTATTGAATACATTATTGCTTATTTTTTTTCAGAAATATGGAAACGTAGATGTTTTCAGGCAGCACATACAAAAGTTAATCAGTGTTTTCATCTGGCTCCATCCAGACTGATATAATAACTAAAGGCAGGTGTCAACATGAGTCAGGAAGCAGAAAATTTCTTTTGTGGCTTTATGTCTGCAGCAGAAATCAACCCTCAATAAGTCATGATTTTCAAGTGGGGTTGCTTAAAACTGACAACCTAAGCTAATAGTTAAATTACAGGATAAAATTTCTAAATGCAAGCTATTTGTGAGCAGGTCTTTTAATACTTTGCAAAAAAGCATAGTTTAAAACAAGAGTTTAGGTGTAAAGCTAGATCGTCTGCGTAAGATATGATCTTAGAAACAGTCTTTAGTTCTTTTGAAAGGCCTTGCTCTCATTCTTCATGAATGGACACTGCCAAGACTTTCTAAATTACTTCACCAAAAGGTGTGATCTGTAATACTGAAAAACCTGGCTCAGTCAAGGTTTTCCAACTTTTCTGTTTTCCAACCTCTTTTCCTTCTGTCTCAGAAAACTACACTGAAAGCTACCACCAGTAAAATTTATTATTGGTTATAAAAATCTTTTCACACTGTGACCCTGGAACTCTAACAACAGTCCAAGCACCACAGCGTTTTTGAGTCATTGGAAAAAATACATGATGGGCTGAGTTAGTGTGGGTCTCCTGGCATATAAAAGCACAGAAAATTGACATGACACCAGCTTCCGCTCAATCACAGGTGGCAGCTGCTCCAACAATTTCCACTTCTCACTCTGCTTAGCTTTTCCCAGCAGTGGCAATGGCAGAAGTACCACTACTCAAGCTTTAAAAAGCATGAACCTCTGGAGGAATCTGGCACAAAATGCTATTGTAGCAATTCAGTAAAAGGCAAAGCAATTGCTGCATGCAGTGTTGCATTTCTACCTTGATGAGCTACTTAGAGAAATCGGAAAATGTCCATCTGAAAATCTGTAATAAAAACTTTTCGCTGGTCTGATCTTGCCGGTTTAAACTGTTGGATTGCTTGTTTGCACATCAACAAGCATATAGATGTTTAGCATGAATGGATATGTTTAGCATGGCAGGAAATATTATAACAGACAAGAGATTCAGATTGCTACTGCAAAATGCAAAGCATCTGGCAGATATGGAAGTGAACTTGCCAAGAATGAATTAAAAATATGCATATAGTTCTGAAATTGCTTTTCTGCTGGCTTATAAATCAGGGGATGATGAAGGTACATTCCACTGTAGGGTAGCAATTATGAACTCAGATCTTCTCTTACATCTTTGCCCCATTTGATGCTCTGTTTATTATGTTTTACCCTGTTATAATTTTATGTGCTGGATTAACCAACGGTCTTGCATTATTACATCGGGTTAAGCACTAATGTTTCTTATTTGTTTACTTTTTTATTAGAAAGGGTCACTCTGGAAAAGAGTTTTTATGATACCCAGAATCTGAAATTTTCAGCTTTACTTTCAACAACAAAACAAAAATACTTGTAATACTGGTAAACAAAAGAAGATGTGTACTTCATCTTGAATTAATTCAGTAGTTTTAACCAGTTCCATAACATCTTCCACAATTGGGATTTGATATATATTGAAGCTTTGGACCAACCTAGGTCCACTCAAAAAGCAGCAATAATAATAAAGTTTTTTAGAAGTACTTGATTAATACTGACCAGCAAAATACCAGTGTGATAACAAGAAGTTAAGTGTGCCTCATGCTGCTTTTGGGCTGTTTCCAGTATGATATTGAGTCCGTAATTTGCTGCAGTTTGCAGTGCACTCTGTGAGCTGGACTGTATCTATTCTATACTGCCCAACCTGTTACCAGAATTTATAAATGTATGTAAGCTTGAGATGTTCTACCACAGGGAAGCCAAATAAGCAATACAAATAATATAAATTATAGATCAGTCATCATTAGGTTCATGAAGTAAAGATCAAAGGATATAAATAGAAAAACAAGTGGTTCAAAGATGTGTCTCAGGGTCCTGCTTTTTGCTCTATGACAGCCTGTTTGACAGTGTACCCCAGCAGTTCCATGTGATGAGAAATACTGAACATTATGGCCATGGCAATCTAGAAAAGACAAATTTTCCAAGTATGTTATCAGAAAAAGAGTGTGGGTTTGGTACAACTAACCTCTCTTGAGACAACATGAAATTTAAATAATTCAATTTTGCATTCAGGATAATGAGGTATTTCAAATGTCAAAAACCCCACCAAAACAATGAAACCAAGTCCTGAAAAATTGTCCATGTCAAAACTCAGTTTATCATTTTCACCTCAATAGAGGAGAAAAGGAAAAGAAAGAGGGGAAAATTATGTCCGCATAGTTAGTGGCCCGCTAGCACTGTGAGGAATATGCACATAGTAAACATTAAATTACTGCTTATTTATCAATGGGACTGATTATTTTTCTTTTCTGTTATTATAAGCAGCAAAGCATAAATGAGATTTTAAACTGGGTTTGAAGAAGGCAAAAACTGTAACTTAATGAACAAGCTTAGTCACAATACAAAGGGAAAATCATGAAAGAGGCACCAAAATTAGTGTCTCTGTGGGAAATGCATAAAGCATTAATTTATTAGAATTAAAACCATTAGTGAAGCATGTGGAATAAAGCAGAACATGAAAAGAGGTGAGGGCATATATAGAGACTTTTTATCATTTTATCCAGGCTTGAAGGCCTGGAAAGACAGTCCGATTTTGTACCAGAGCCAAGGACTTTTAGTCGGCTTACCATGATGTTTTTGAGAGCTCAACAGTACTACAGAAAAATATCTTTTTGGGAGTTCTCTCCCCCTTTCTTTTGATATACACCCCTTCACTATAAAAGCTATTGATGGCATTTTTGAAATAGAATTAAAAATGATTATTTAATAATTTTTCAAATCCAGGTGGATTTCTCACACAAAACTTTTGTCAGGCTTCTTTAGCCCACAAGTCTCCAAATCTCATGGGATTTATTTTCTCTAAAATACATATCTCTACTAAATGCAAATACTATCACATTATAAATCCACATATCTTCTTCTACATATTTTTTTAAGGGTGATAATATTCCTAGGTGTCAGGGTGTAAATCAAGAACTTTATTAGAATAATTGATAATATATGTTGAGAAAACAATGTAAATAATGTCTTTGGAATCCAAATCTCCATGCCTCTATGTACCAACTGCACAGCCATATTTTTTCTCACTGCAATATATTTTATCAAAATAGCCTAATCTTTGAAGTACATTCACCTTTGATTCGCAAGATTATGTGAAAAATTTATAATATGCTCTCATAGGGATAATAGTGACTGCAGTCCTTAGCATCCTAACATGGTACATGTCCCCATCCTTTAAGTTTCTTTCTTCTACCATGAACTCTCAGAGGAACCTTACAGGAAAGAGTATGGAATCTTTATATTTCCTCCAATGACACGTGTAGGAGATGAGGAAACACTAAATCCGGCAACAGGCACTTCTGTTTCCAATCAAAGAAAAGAGTGTGTTAGGAAAGAGGTGAGATTTATTGTGCCTGGTTTTCACCTTGAGAGTGGTTTTACAGGCGTTTTTCAGATGCCAGTAAGAATCACTCTTTCTGCTGGAGTTAGTCTTAGCTTTCACAGAGAAACCAACAATTTTTCCGTTTTTACATGACTCCAGGATTTAAGACACTAGAATTGATGCCCCAATAAAATGATTACTATGCCTCTGGTCTGGGTCTTTTTTTTTTCTGTTTAGTGGTGGGTTTTTTTTGTTTCCTTCCCTCTCCTTCCCCCTGCCCCCCAACCCCCCACTTCGCATATTACAGTGACCAGTTCAAAGTTCAGGCGTTCAAACAAGTTTGAAATTTTCATGTAATGACCAGAAAAACACTTCGTCTCTTTCTTATAGGAGTATTTGTTCAATGTTTCTGTTTGAAGAATGTGTGTTAAAATAGACTATTTCTTGAATAACAGCCGATGAATAATTTTACTTGTTTAACTGTACCAGGAATCTGGCCACTGAGGGATCCAGTATAAATTCTGATTTCATCTAAAATTCCACAGAAGTTCTCAAGAGAAATGCACACAGCAGCACTTCAAGGCACAGTTATTAAGTCATGCCTATTCAAACAGAAATGAACTCTGACATAGGCAGAATGGAAGCTTTCACAGCTAGACTTCCTATGGCAGGACTGCCAACTTAAATCCTCTTTGTTATGTCCAGACTATTCTAGTTTGCAGCCATCTGACCCCGTCTCATGTTTATGATAGATCTGAGGTTTAGCTAGAGGCTATTGGGAGTGGAGAAGACAGAAAGCCAGCTAATGAGAAGGAAACATTCTTGGAGGAAGGGTCCAAGAAACATGTCTCTACAAGTTACCAGAGTAAAAGAACCACAGTATGTGAATCATAAAGAAAATCACAACATAGTAATTCTCTCAGTTCCAGAATCATCTTTCCTCATTAAAATGTTAAGAACATGTAACATACACAAACACACATACATTTATATACACACACATTAAAATTTCATGCTTGCCAGTCTAACATGTCAAGGTACAAAAAATATTTTCATCTTTTTTTTTCATATTAGTGTTAGACTAGAAAAAAATACTGTAATAGCTTTCCTCATCATCTGTCAAATACAAGGTTTAAAAAATTGTAGAAAATCCATTTTTTATATATTTAATGTTGGCTTCTGCACATCACATGCAAGCACAGAAGAAAAGAGAAAGACATGTACCTGAGTATTCTCATGCTTTGTTCTCTGTCCGTAAAAAGCTGCCCTGTCCTCAACAGAGCCTAACACTGCCTTTGCTTCCTTTGCAGTGTAGCTCTAGATGTGCATTTGGGAATGCAAACAGATCTGTTTTGGCATAATTGCTTCTAGAAGCAGTGGAAATAACCTGTTCTAATGGCATTATTATGATGTAAAGTGAATTCTCTTTCACTTTTTTTCACAAAAGTATTTTCCTTTCCCCAACTCTTCCATCTGTAGGGGAGCCTCTGTACAGGGCCTGCACCAAGAATTTTAAGCAATAATATTAAAATGCTTGCCATGTGGGGACAAACTGCATGTTTGATGGCCATCTGTGCTATTGAAAAGATGCATATGTAGCCAGACAGGACAGGGAAACAAAATGAGTAGATAAAAAGGAATAAGTTAGAAAAGGTTTTAAAAGTAGTCTGATTGGCAAGGGAATACAGTTGGATAAACTAACTTGCTGAACTGATCTTTAGCTTTTACATTTTTTCTTTTACATTTTGTGAAATTGCTACAAACGACACTCACATTCTTTTTGTGTTCAAATGTTTACTTTCTGTATAAGCCTCAAACCATTATGCAGTTGTGTAAAACCATTTCGGATAAGCAGCCGAGATTGTTCAAATCCCATTTACCCCATAATTATACATAATATATGGCTATGACATTTTGTACACTTTTTCTGAGTTCCATTTCACTATACAAAAGCTTTATTGTGGGTTTTTAAAAATTATTATTATTTCTTGGTATGGCAGGGGTCTAAACAGGCCTTTTGCTTAAAGAAAATTGGCCAAAGAATTTCTTAGCCTAACTTTTTGATAGAATTGTTTAGAGCAGAAATAGTTTAAATCTAATCATATCAACAATGGCAAGAAAAGAAGTGGGGTTTCTTTGTGACCATTAAGGTTATTTTTCACCTTCAGTTTGACCATGTGTCAACACAATAACACTACATCTACTTTGCAAAGATTTTGGTTCTATTGTGAATCTCAAGTACTTACAAGTACGTGTCTTGTTTTTCCCACTGATCCTTTGTGGAGTACAATGAGTATGTATGCTGTATGGAATCCAGGCTTTTGTTAACACCACAGCAACAATAGTGAGACACCTAGGCAAACACAGAAAATATTTTGCACTTTGAATATGACAGCCAGTATCCTTGGTGTTCTCACTAGATACGGGAATAGGACAACACCTAGGAGCAAGTTCATCAATGAATGTGCTGAAAGGGTGACATCCTAATGAAGTACTGAACTACTTTGATTTCAAACCATAGATAATATATATCTCTTAGTTCATTCGACTTGTTGTTCGTGCTGCTATTTCTTACAACCCTGAAAAAGCTACTCATTTCTTGTGCTCTCAGTTTCTCAAGAAAAAGACAGAAAAGAGGCAACTGGGGCTCAAGCCCTAAGGTCTTAGTACAAAGCTGATTCCAGTGATGTTGAACAGTTTTTTGCGGCAACCTGTTTTTTACTACTACAGATGACTGTCAAGCTGACTGCCTTTTTTTTTGCAGGTGAGAGTCTGATCATGATTTAAAGAAAAGTCTAAAATTGAGCTTCTAAATATTAATTTAAATTCATAATAACTAGTTCTAGACAAAAATATGTCCTATAATTTTTTTAATGCTTTACCTTTGCAAGACTTATATTTAACTATAGCCTTTTGGACAAAAAACATCAAGACATTCTCATCTCTTTGGAACTCAGTATTCAGAAAACCATACAGTATGATATTGATGCACTTTAGAAGCTTCAACAGAATATATTTTAACATATCCAAATATTGGAGGAATTAAAAATTATCTAAAATAGACTGCTATGCAATCAATTCAGATATTTGACATATACAGATTTGTCTTCTAGTGTATTTTTCATAGAAGAGAGTGGAAATGAATTGAAATAAAAAAGGCATATTGACTTGAACAGGGAAAATGCTGTTATACTTTACCATGAGGCTAGTGGTCAAGACCCAAACATTTCTTCATCACACTTCTGCACAGCTTAGCAGGTTTAGGACATCTTTCTTTAGGATTAGGCAACTTATGCAAGAGACAGTCTTAGTTTTCCCTTTGTAGGGAAAACCTGCTCTTCAGTACTGAAAGTCCTTACAGTTAGTGGCATAGATTCCTTATCTTCTTCCTTCTGTGCTTTTGGTTTAATCCTTGTCTTGGTTTGAAAGACAGGTGTCTCCTGAGGAAGTCAGGAGCCTCCCTTGAAATGGAAAATGCAACCCCCTTCCCTTCAAGTTATTATAATTTTGAAATTAAGGGGCTTTCAGGCAAAGATACGGGCAATAGGAATAACAGCTCTTCACTAATACATATATATAAAACAGAACAACAATACAGCAACAGGTTTAAGCTGACAGAGTCAGGATACGACCTGACACCCTGCCGGGCAGGGTGGTGGTAGCAGTCCAGTTAGATGACAACTGCAGCTCTCCTTGAAGTGGTTCTGTTGAAGAAAAGGTGATCTTGTAGGAAAAAACAGTCTGGTCCTCCTCGAGAAGTCCAGTGGTGGCTGTGTAGCTTTGTCTTCTGGGAATCCAGTGGAAGAGGCTGTTCCTCTGGGAATCCAGTGGAAGAGGCTCTCCTGTGCTGCTGCAAAACCACAGACTTTATCCAGGTGGGAATGCTTGTCTCCTTCCCCCTGGGCGGAGCATCTCACAATGGGATGGTGACTCATAGGGCAAGGCACAGATGGGGCCATTAACAGGAGATAGTCCAGGATCGAGTTATCAATGAGTCATGCACAAAGCATTGATAGGCACAGTAACAGTAAATAGTCTTGAGGGAGGAGGCAGGGAACATTGCTAAAAAATGGTAATTCAATACAATGTAACCCAGGACAATCCTTCTCTTCTATGTTTTCCATAGGCCTTAGAGTCCTAGAGATTTCCTGGCTTGTGCTGCTTTACCATTCTATAATTTATGTAAGTTTCTCCCACTTAATAAGAAATTTCATACTCATGCCTTACAGGTAGAAATTACTAAAGAGGTTTGTATTTTTTCTGGAGAAAGGACACAAATGATCTCTTCACAGATCCATTGGAACTATAAATAAGTAAATGGATAGATTTCCCCCTCTATTTTCTTTTTATTTTAATATTAAGGCTTTAGTGTGTTGACGGGTAAAGAGTTTCCTTTTTCACTTTACTGCTTTAACTTTCTTTCTTTCTTTCTTTTCTTTCTTTCTCTTTCTTTCTTTCTCTCTTTCTCTCTCTCTTTCTCTCTCTCTTTCTTTCTCTTTCTTTCTCTCTCTCTCTCTCTTTCTCACTTTCCTTCTTTCCTTTTTTCTTGCCTTCTTTCTTGGCTTCTTTCTTGACTTCTGTTAAATTATTTCAGAGTCTGTTGGTTTCTCTGCCTTTCCTGAACTTCATCTGCATCTCTAACACCTGGCCTCCTGACAAGCTTTGTCACTGCTCAGTTACACTCCCATCCTCTAGTGTTTTATATATATTTTGTCTTCCTGCACAACCTGTCTCTTGATCAAGTGTGAGTGGCCATCACAACTTACCTGGACATCCTGCCTTTCCTCCCTGCGCTGTAACAAGGTGTGCCCTTTATTTTCAAAAGTCTGAATCAAGCACATTGTTCTGAAAACAGTTATTCAGTTGGTCCACTGAACCAAAAAGGTATTTGTGAGGTATTTGGAATTACATGAAGTATGGAAACTGTGAAATACCTCTGGAGTCCAGGTGTGAGCTAGATGGTGAGCAGCTCAAATATTTCAGTGCTACACAGATCTATAGTGAGGTTATGGGAGTTCAGGTGCTCTAAATATAGACAGATTTTTGATCTGGTTTTTTGTTCAGTGTGTATTGACACATTCAGTATGTCAATTAGATGTCTGAGAGTATTTCAACATAGCAGAATCTCTTAAATGTATGTTGCAGCTACCACTTCCAGACACAAACTGGTCCATCTGGCTGTATGTATCCAGGTGGATGTCCTGTCTTGCCTGCTTCAGTCAGCATTTGCATGGGATTTCTGCTTTGTATTGCTTTGGGATGTGCAGCAGTGTTTCATATGCCCTCATCTAGCTAGCTTTCTCTGTGTGTTAGCAGTTCACAGAGTTAAACCCAGCTCTCTGATAGTTAACTTTCCTGGTGACTCATGAGAGTGTCCTAAGACTCCAAAGACTCATTCTTCGCAGGAATAGCCCTCAAAGACTACCAAGAGCTTGTGGAAGGATCTGAAAAGACCACACTGGGTAAAAAGGGTTGGCTGGAACATTAAAAACTATTTAAGGAAAAAGAAAACAGAAGCAGAATACTTGGTAAATGAATTTTTTGTATGGAGAAAGTGGTTTGGACCAGCCTGAATAAAATATCATGTTCATGATTTTAAGCAGCCAAGTCCTATTGTATTCAAGTCAGAGTTCATTAGAGCAATTCCTGACTGAAGTCTGCATTGGGACCACAGAAGGAAAATATTCTGAAGACAAAGGCTGGTATAATATTGTCACAGGAAGAGTATAAGGTATTATAGCTCCACAATTTAAGTATTCAAATAGTAAACCCCAATCACCTTTAGTTACACAACTTTTGCCTTCTTCCTCCTTAATTTTCCATCTGGAGGCTGCAGTAAATGATAGTAGTATTGAAAACATTTAATGACATGTGTGATTTAATGCTCAAAAATCTTTCTGCTGGCTGTATTTATAAACACCTTCTGTAAGTGCCAAATGTATGTGTGTGATGATTCATTTGTCACACATGCCTAATCATTTTTTTTAATTCGTTTGACTCCATGGGAAAGGAATCTCAGTACTTCATGCTGAAGCCCAAACTATGTCTTACTTTTGAATAGAGTAATTTCTCACTTATGCCTTTGCACTTTGGACTGTCTGCAAAAGGGGCACAATTTTTTGTGCAATCTCAAATTCAAAGTGTCTCAGTAAGTTAACGACATCAGGTACAACTGCTTTCAGCAATTTCAAGCTCACACTAAGCATTAAACCTGCTTATAAAATCTATTACCTCCAGGTACTGGTAATGAATGCACTCAAGTTCCTCATCTTGATCTTCAGGGGTCTCATTAGACTTGAATGCAGATTGTCTCAGGGATTTAACTCTTGATTCTCAAGATTCACTGGAGATGCAAAGGCCCTCACGAACAAAAGAGGAAAGAAAGGCACTAATGTTCTCTTAAAGAGAGATATTCTTAGATTGTGACATGGAGCTTCTCTCTATACAGGCATGAAAGATGTTCAGGAAGAAATGTAAACATTACTTCTACATAGCAGTCTTTCTACTAATTGGTACTTTAGGAACAGTGGCTAAATGATGGTAGATGCCAAGCCAGAGTGAAGAGAGGCAATGTAAGCTGTAGACAGCTCCCTAGAAAAACTGTGCAAGAAAAGGAAATAAAGATGTATCTGTTTTTAACCTGTATTTGGCTTTCTGTAATTTCCATGAGGCATTCATATATAGCAGTAATTAATAGCATGAATTAGGCTACACATTCTTGCAAATAACTGCAGGAATGTACAGGAGGCACAGTATGACCTGCACACACAGCTCTAAAATCTCAAGACAAACTGAAGGCAGCTATGAAAGCAAACATAAGAAATAATTTTTTCAATTCAGTTACATTTCCAAAATAATTTCTGCTTGTTGAGACATTATTAACTACACCACCAGGGCAATATTAACAAATAAAAATCAACTTTTTCTCAAGGACCAACTATAAAACTCATACCTTTGGCTTTTATCTTTAGCTCTTGAAGTGTATATAACATTCTATATATACATCTGTTAACTCTAGTCATTTAGTTATCTTGAGATGGTTTTTAGTACTCTGTGGATA
>VYZQ01016344.1:0-13796 GCA_013400655.1 Mystacornis crossleyi | reverse complement strand
CTTTATCCAGATGACTGGTATGACCAGTTACATCAGTCTCTTGAATTAAGAGTAACATCTGTCCAGATGCTATAGTATACTTCCTTCTTCACCCACCCATTTTCTATGTCCAACAAAATACTGTTTTGCTCTGCCTCTTCCCCTTTAGATATAAGCAAGGATGCCTAATTTCTGGACAATGTAGTAAGCATGGATTCTGTTGGAATGGATCACTGATTCTCCTGTGCATCTCTATGAATAATTTCCTACNCAGCACTCTGCCTCTTGTATGTGGAGAGCGGAAAAGGGAAAGGAGGAAAGAAGAGACTGTATGCATGAGAGCAAAAATGCAGATCTAGCTAGGAAAGCACTTATAGATTATTGCATCTGCAAGGCTTGTGTTGCTATTGTCCAAAGATTTGATTCTGTTTGTTGGGTTGTGGTAAGGGAAGAGCCGAGTGCTATGCTTGGTTTTCCAGAACATTCACCACACAATAGCAGACACTCCTGTCACCTAGTGTGGGATATATTGAATCCAAATGACACAGCTGACAAAAAGAGTTATGTAGCTACATGAGCTTGTGTACTTTATTGCTTACATTAGCTCCTGGGAAGAGAAAAAGGGATCTCCATGGGCTGTAAATCTTCACTGAAGCTCCTCATGACATTGTCTCCTTGCATTAGGGAAAGTGAAGGTGACATGTGGTACCTGCCTATCATGAGTATGGCCAGCATGAGATGTTTCTGATGCTCAGCTGTCTGACACCTTCTGCAGCAAACTGCCAGAATCCAAGCATGGACTGAAGGGAATGAAATTGCCAATACATCTTCTTAGAGACGAGTTTCACTTCTCATTATCCACATGGCTGTAGAAAGTCTTCAGAGAAAAATTTAAAATTCTTTGCAGATTCATATAAAAAGAAAGTGTTTTTACTGAAAAACTATCAAAACATTTACCTTATTGTCCTTCTCTTCGATAAAGCAAACTGTAAAAGTTGCTGACAAAGCCTTAGAATATTTAATTTGCTGTGCAGTTGCAGACCTAACAGCTGCCAAGTCACAGCACTGCCTCCTGCTAGCTGTCTTGCTGTCAGTGAGTGAGAAGTTGTAACTTAGGGTAGTTTAGTCACAATGGGGACATCAGCAAGGCATCCAGCCACCAATATGATAAGACTTGTGGCTAGATTGGGCAAGTTAGCAGGAAGAAAAATACTGCTGTTTTTAGCCCACTGACTCACAATTACTAGACTGCATTTCGATGGTTTTCACATTTTCTGATTTCCGTTGGTATTCCTGCAGTCTGATGCCATCAACCCCAGCTGACTGAAAAACTTAGGCAAATTGAAAAAACCAAAAAGAATTAAGCTCAAAAAGCACATTTCACCGTTAGTAAGTTCTGACTACTATCTATCACAAGCCACTCTGATGGTACAGAAGATAATTTTGCCTCTGTATCCACATCTCTCAGACCATCACAGCTCTATTTGTGGTCTCTGGTGTCCTGACTTATAGCGTGTTAGCTTAGAATCACTCAGACAGAGTAACAGTGGTATTACTCAAACTCCTTTTCACAGCTACCACAGTCAGCATTTTCTTGTTATTTTGTAGGTCTGAGGGGAATAAGATTTTTTCTTCCTTGCTATAGAAAAGACTTCAAGACATGTCTTTCTTCCTATGATGATGTGTGCTTTTACTGGTAAGACTTAGAAAAAACAGGAAATTAAGAGGGCTAAAACTGTGTAGCTCTGTTCTGTCATATGAGAGGGGATTGATTTAAAATGATCAGCCTCTTGCACATTCCTCTTACTAATTTTGTTCTTTCCACTTTATGATGTCTGACTGCTGTGTTACTAATGGCATTAGCTCTGCTACCGGAGCATGCTGCCATGCGTGTCAAACTTTCATACACGTATGGCATTACAAGCATGACAATTTGACATCTGCTCAGTTTAAAGCATATTTACAAGAGCTTACACAAACCAGGAGAGTTTATCCATCTTTCTTTCAGAGATTAGCTTCGGTAGGCAAATCCAAAAATAAATGTATCCTACGAATAGGGAAAGACTGTCACTTGTTTCAGCAAGTCAACATAAGAGTTGTTTCCTGACAGCACTCTCTGTTTAAGCTGTGGCTGTATAAAGATGCTGAAGACAAACCAGCTGGCTAATATCTGTGTGCAGTGCAGAGTTCTCATCTAGAACATACGGAATCAAAGTAAGAGCAACTCTGTTTTTACATAACGAAGTTTTGGCATGATAAGGAAGCCAAGGTGAACAGTGCACAATATTCCTTTGCACCATTCATATTCATCAGTTAATCTTTCCCCAAGAGACAGTCCCATATATTATGTTGTTCTAACTCTCACCACAGCTTGGTGTACTTGGTAATTTTCAGGAAAATCCTTACCATGATGTACACAGAGCTAAGTATGTTTTGTGCTTGATCTGAGATTTGAAATATGACAGAGCATATTGAAGGCATCCTTTCAACAGACTCATCCAAGCTCTGCTTTGTACAGTTACTGCATGTATATTTTATGTACACATATAGATATATAGTGGTGGATAATTCAAAGAGAAGGATACACTTAGTACACCAGAGACATGATGTGCTTATTTGATCTGCTTTGGTAAAGTTATTTTCCATCACAAGATTTGCAGAAATGATGTTCACTTAAATATTTAGTAGTATGGGGAGACATCAGCATGTATTTTCCTTTGAAAAATACTCAATTATGTTAGTTTTAAATGATGACGCTAAAGCTAAAATTATTTAAATTAGTTTTAACATGGGTAAGGAAGTTTTTGCGAAAGTTAATGCTTTTTCAGCATCCTGCAAACACTATGCACTGTTTGCACTTTTAAGCACAAAGCTCCGTTATAAAACTCAGTCCATAAAAATAACATCATGAAGCTTTGTTTCCCCAGTGAGGCTGTGTACAGTTTAGATGAATTTAGAAGTCAGAAGATTTGGATAGACATGCACACAGACACAGATACTATAACTAACTTTGCGACAAAGGGCTTGTAAGGTGTGTGTGCACATGTCAGTTCTTCCTGTTTGCATTTCCAGCTGGCTAATGTGAGTCAGCTCTGGTCCAGAAGCCCCATACAGCCATATTATCAGAACTCTGTGGCCAGAATATGCATTTCCCCTGCTGCGTTCTAACAGGGTCCTTAAAGATTGTAAATCAGATATTTGCTCAGACACTTTACTCCATAAAACTCCTGGATGAGAATTAGGTTACACCTACTCACTTTGGTATTTGAGAAGAAGAAAATAATGTAAGTGTATTTGTCAGTGTAAATCTGCATGGAGTTTCATATGACCAAATCAAAAGAATGGTTATATTCCTTTAATATGACTGCATAACACCAAAACCAGGGTTTTACTAAGTGTTTGCTACTTCATTCAGATATCTTTTGGGTGTGTGATAAGGAGTCTTTCTGGAATGCTATCCAGTTTTAGTCTCAAAAAAGGGAAAAATCACAGTCTCTACCAGAAATCAAAAGAAAAATTTCCTGTTTATGTCTAAGTGTAACAAAAGTTACAAGTGTTTTAGAGAGAAGTTATCATACAAGGCATTCTGCTTCATCAGATTCTCCACCATCACAGTGAACACCAGATCCGTGTTGCACTGACACTTGATAGAATTTGACAAGCAACCCTGACTGTTCATGCCATCCCTGGCATCTACAAATCTTCCACTGTACCTTTTATGTCTTAACCTGTGCTGCGTAAGCACAAACCCTTCCCTTCTTGCCAGCTATTGCAAACCCAGTAATATTGTGTATGAGAACACATGAAACCTTAGAACAGAGTGCAGCTGAACATCTGCAGAAATGGCTGCAGACTCATGGCAGCAGTCCGGTACACTCATAAACAGCCCTCTAACACATGGGGCTACCAACACTCCAGTGCCCCTAGCCCAGGACACTCATGAATAGTGCTCTTGAAAATTACCACACACTTGGAAATAACCTAAAATCTAAACGCAATATGTGTTTTTAAAGCACATATCATTTTTCCTAAGCATGCAAAGAAGTTGTTCCAAAATTACAGTGTCTATTGTTATCTGATTTAAAAAGGCCACAGAGAAAAAAACATTAATGTTTTCAACAACCAAAAAATTTCTATGATTAGGAAGGTTACTTGATACACAGGCTAGATCTCTATCCTACGTCTCTGTTACTGCTAGCAAAACCTCATTAAACAGCAATAGATAATTCTTCATCTGCTTTGGTGTACAAAGTGCTTGTACATAGCTTATCTTTTAACCAGTCCATTTGTTATAGTATCCTTTTATCTTTCTTTCTCAATCTCATGCTACCATTCCACATTTTCTATACAACACCAACAGAAGAGGCCACAGTTGAAAAGTATTTCTATTGATGTAACTGGCCTGTGATTCAGGTGCATGCTCTTCCTCAGCAAATATAAACAATTACACTTTTCTGTCACTATAATCCATTTTCCAGCTGAGAGCCCCAAAATGATTGATCTTTACTGAAGAACATATGGGAAAGGTCATCAAAAAAATAAGTTCTCTATGGGATGCTTCTACTTGCCTCATAATTAAATCCATTGAGCTCTGATACTTCATTGAAATTAATGTTCAAAAAAAAATTAGGTCTTTATGCTTGGCTTAAAAAAATAATTAAAAAATCAGTATCTTGCTTTGTTATTCAAGAAGAGCAGACAACACACTTTTGCAAATTGACACTCACNTTAGCAAACCAAAAATTATCCGTACTGTGTTGTACACTAATAAACTCCTGTGTAAAAGTCCTTTCTTCATGATACTGTCTTTTTATTATAGTACCAGACATTTTGATTTCAGTTATCTCTCCACACTTATATAATTCAGCCACTTCTGGTAGGAGAGACTGGAAATGATCCAGCAAAGAGCAGAATGATTCCACAAGTAGTGAAAAACCAATCAGGTAAAAAGTAGCTGGAGAGGACCCCACTAGCTCTAGGCCAAAAAGAAGGGAAAAAAAAGGGTAAGAAAAGGTTTTGAAATCCAGACACTAATTTTCCTGCTATAATCTGCCTGAGCTGATACTTGCTTTAGTCTTTAATCATCATTCTGGTAGACTGAGAACCTTGAATCTCTTCTTATCTCTGTATTTAACATTATAGGTGAAAATAATCAAGTGTATGAGCAAAAATATTACTGAACAAAGTTAACTAGCATCTGTTCTACCATTAAAACTTTCTGTGTGAATGAAAAACATGACAGAAAGTTATTTCCTAGACTTCTGTTGCCTGATTCTTCTAATGACCACATAGGACATAGTCAACTGCTCTCTCAGTACATCTGTGGGATAAAACATATCCGTTATTTCTGCCTCATAAAACTGCACAGAATTTATTTTGTAGAAACGTTTGGTGATTCCTGGTTGTGAGGTCATTCCTTTCACAATTTCGTAATGCATGCCCTGTGCAACAGCCTGCATCTCTGCATCACAACCTATGTTAGCAGCTGGAAAGATGGTCAAAAATCTACACTTCCTTTCCAGGTCATTAATGAGGCCTCTGTCCTGGCCTTGCATAATATTGCTGGAAAAAATAGCAATTTTAAAAGCCTCAAATTGCGCAGAACCATTGGAAAGATTCCAGTCAGTTGGAATAACATATGTCATGGGAGTGAAAGATGTTGCATCAGACGACCCTCACAACATGACAAGGTCAATTTTTGAATTTCATTTTTCATTTATGCAGGTAAAGCAAATACTGTCCTATGGGAAATGTGTAGTTAAATAAGGTATATTCAGTAAGAGTTTTAGAAGTACCAGATGGAGAAGAACCAGAAGGTACCAGTCATTTAATAGTATCACAGAATGAGGATATATCTTGTCCTAAACTGCCCCACCAGCAGTTTTATTCCTAAGAAAATTCAGGAAACTCCACAAGAAATGAGATGATGGAAGCTTTTTAATAGTATGGCTGATATTGGCTGATGAAAGGCTGCCACTTTAAATTTCAAGGAAAATGTAGTGGGGTTTTGTATTATTTTAGCAGAATGTTTAGAAGAAATAAGGCAGCCAAGAAGGAAAGAAGAATTTGATGCCCAGTGAAAGAAACAGTTGAGGGAGAACATGGGGTCAGAAAACTGTTCCATAATTGAGACTTCCATCCCTGTAAGTGAAAAATCAGTCATCAAACTAAATGCATCAACTGAAAAAAGAGACATGGGGAGTGTTAGATTAGTCTTTTTCCTAGGCTCCATCACCAAATTTGCACATCTGTGCAGAAGAGAGAAACTCTTGAGAGTACAGGTAAAAAACGGAAAGAGGAACAATTCATTTTTAAAGGCCTATTTACCACTGGCAAGAAAAAAAGCAACAAGTACAGGTATCTTGGTCAGGGAAGAACTCAGAGCTACAGTACATTTTTCTGGTGAGAGGTAACCAAGAAGGATAATTAAACCTCAGAGGCATTTTTTGTCTTGTGCAATTTTTCTTTGAGTAGAAAACAAGCTTTGAGGCTGCCCTAAGACACCCTTAGGTTTACTATAACCACAAATGAAGACAACAAATGAAGACATTGCATTGATTTGCTCCTCTCTTTCATGAGAGGAGGCACCTTAATATTCACTAGGGACAAAGCACTGCCAAAAAAAGAAAAGAAAAAGGAAAGTAAACCCTGCCAATTCTATACTTAATGGAGTAAGAACGAATATTTTCAGGAAATGCAGGGGTTTATTTTAAGTCATCAGCTGAAGCAGCCTGTCTTGCCTATGAACAAGTGTATTTGCATGAATAGCAGCTGCTTGCTAGCTTTCATGTGAGGAAAAAAACAGAAGAAAAGTATGTTATGTGTAAATTATGTTTTAAATGCTGTCAATGTTTGGTTCTGAAATCAGCAGCTGTGCAACAGAAGTGTTTTCTTGTATAGAGTTAATTCTTGTATAGAGTTAATTTCTATGTGTTTGGGGTGGTCATCACACCTCACAGTGTTCAAGGCCTTCCAAGAACCTATGGCAAAGTGACTTCCACGTACTTAAATTTCGTATTGTAAAGCCGTTCTTGTTACACGGACATCCTTCTTTATCCAAGAATTACATAGCCAGTTAGGCACACACACTTCTTTCCTGGAGGGTAGCAACTGCTAAGCTGTGTGTAACCACAGAGTGTTTTACTTTGGCAGGTGCCCTCTACAGCCGATATAAAACACTGGCCCCATTTAGGCCAGTGCCTGTTGTGGCATTGTGGCCTTTGGGGGCCGGGGTTTCACACTTGGGGTCCCTCTTAGGACACTACAGTTTTTCCAGCTACAGAGTTTCTGTGGGTGTTCCCCAGAAGGCAAGGGAGTCTGGGATCATGTCTCAAGCACTTCCTGAATCTTTGTTAGAAGGGGCCTGTGGTGGTTTAAACCAGCCCAAAATTATACTCCAAGTAAGCCACTCCCCTTCCCACCGCCCCTGCCAGCAAGAGGGGGACAAAGGCAGAGACACTGGGTTGGGCTAACAATTTACAGAAAACAAACACCAGTGGAATGAGGAACGCACAGTAGCAGTAGCAGCATTAAGAACAAAAGTACACAGAAAGAAAAGGTGCTTTCGCCACAAAAAGTTGTTGATCACTTCAACTTAGTTCTGTGTGGTGACCGGGACAAAGACAGGACTGCGGCCGTTCCTGCCACTAGTGTTTCCCATCCCCGAGCCTGAGACACCAAAAAACAAGGACAGACAAACACCTAAAACTAGACTGTCTCTGTTGCACCACCTGCTTTTCCAGACAGCTGTTGGTCAGCAGTGTTCAGCTTGGCTTGGCTCCTCATAGCTCATTCCACCACTGCTTCATTTCCTGCACCTTCTCCTGGTCTGCCACTTCTCCATTCCCGGTCCTTTTTCTTAGAGCACCTTTGGATATGAATCTTGCCCTTTTTCTTTTAGCAACTGTGTGAACATTTCTGAAAATGGTGATAAATAATATCAGTTTTGAAGTCAAGACAAAGGCAGATTTGAAAAGGTCTCTGTCTTTGCAACACTAAAAGGGATTTTATACAAAATATTTTTGATTTTCAAAGATGTCCAGCAAATCAAAACCTGTCTTCAGAAAGATCCATATGGATTCCGGATTTCAGGAAAGCAAGCTTTATATTATTTGAATAATAAGTCCTGAATTTTGAAGTGCTTCATGGTTATCTTCAGGGCTTTAGTGTAATTATACACAGCTAGAAGAGAATCTGTGGACCAATATTCTCCATTTGTTAATCTCTTGTAACCTTTAAGCTATCTTTTTTGCTTTTTTTACAGCCAAATGAATGCAGTAATTAAGGTTACTCTTGGTTTTGGTGCATGTTTTGTTTACTAATTCTTCTTTAGTTAGTTTTCTCTGGGAAGCAGTAAACCAACTTTTGGAAGTACAGAGATAGCCCGAGGGTTCTTTCAGCTGTGCACAGCCCCAGCATCAAAAGGATATTTTCATGGAATATAGTTGCCAGGAGGCAGATACTATTTATGAATCCTCTGGTCCTATAGTGCTGTAATGATAAGAAATGTCACTGTGGCATACTGTGCTGAATTATAAACATTCCTTACCTACCCACTTTAAGAGTGCAGGGAGCTGAGGCTGCTGTTATCATTAGAAAAGGAAAAGATATTTTGGCTTTTCTTCTTGAAAATGCACTGAAAATGTTCCTGTTAATTATGTCTGTGGTGGAGCAAAGAGTGGAAAGTTCTGAAAATATCCACATTAGGCACATGAAATATAGTTTGACTATTTTAATTAAATAAGTTCTAAATATAACTAACTTTAATTTCAGAGAATAATTAGTAATGTAATTAGTTAACATTGCTGTGTGACATCATTCACTAAATTGTTCATGTAAAAATGCATGAGGATACTTGGTGTGTTTACTGGGATCCTCGTATGATGTTAATGATGAAGAATAAAATGGTGTTCTGCATACAAATAAATATACCCACTGGAAAACTTTTGGACATTTTGAGGGTTGTATTGCATATGTAAAAGGTTATAAAAACATAAGGTTGGGGGGTAATAAAGTCCTTGAGTTAACTTGATAAAACTCTTGCTTCTTCTGGTATGTCTTTTTTTTTTTTTTTTTGCAGTTTGACTTGCATTAGTTTGGGAAAACCCTTAGCTGAACTGACATGAAGTGCCTGCACAGAGGGCAAAACCAGCTGTGAGTGACCCACTGATACTACAGTGGGGTCACAGTTCTGAGTCCATACAATGTGAAATCAGGCCATAGTTAATAGCTGCTGATATCATCACACCAGTCACTGCATCACACATTCAAGCCTTGTATCTGTAATAGAACTCCTGTGCTATCATCTCATGAGTCTTTTAAGATTTTGCTAATTCTGTTTTTCATTGTTCTGAATTGTGGCTACACCTCTTTCCCTTATCTATGTTTCTGCACTGTGCTGTCATCTGCCTGATCCCTCTACTCTAGCAGGGCTTCTCTCCCTGCCCAGGAAACAGCTGGTGGATATGAAGAGGGTAATGGGTTGTTGTAGGACCTCCTATGGAAGATGGAGAAGGAGGCATTTCAAAGCTGCCTCACAACGGGGTTGGATATAGCTCAATTATGCCAGTTTAACATCTCCTAAATACAAACCCTGGCTTCAGTTCCAGAATCACAGAATATTCTGAGTTGGAAGGGACTCACAAGGATCATTAATTCCAATTCTTAATTGAATGGCCCAGTACAAGGGTGAAACCTGCACCCGTAGCCTTATTAGTACCATGCTCTAACCCATTGAGCAAATCTCAGTTGCTGCCAGTATCCATCTTTTTCTATTGTTTGTTTTTATCATTTGCCTTTTTACATTTGTCCAAAGACAGCACCACAAAACAAGAATTCCTTATTAAATTTACTCATTCAAATTCATTTTTCTACAAGCATGATATGAAAGCTACAGAACACAGAGAAAAAAAATTCAACAGGGTGTATACATGTAAAATAAAGATATATTCTTTATTCTTTGCAATATGGTAGCTTATTCCACTCAGAGATTATACAAGCGTTTGTACAAGAAGTACCTCCACAGTCAATGAAATATTCTGCTTCTATACCCTGTTGTATGCACAACTTGGAAATTAATATCTCTTCAGTTTATCTACACAAAGGTATGCAGAAGTGAGCTCAAGAGGAGAATGCACATGAATATATGAATCCATCTGAAAATATGAATGAAAATTTGTGGGAAATTTTTATGCATTATTATTGAGAAAATCATCATAACTCTGTGAGGAAGTATACTATCCCAGTGGATGGATGGTTCATCATTTGAGTGCCTAGCATAGGTGAAAAAAACTTTGGAATTCTTTTAATTGGTCAGGGAACATATTAAAACTAAGAATAGATGTAAAAGCAGAGAAAACTAAGAACCTTGCAAAGGCAAAAAATAACCAAGAAACTGGTGTTCCTAAAGAAAAGCATCACTGATTACAGTTATTCTGTCCGAAAGCAAATTTAGGATATTTGAATGGACACGAACAGATGATTTCAAGAAATTCCTTTTAAATGAAACAATTCTGTGTTTCTGCAGCTTTAATCCTTCTCTGTGGACATGCATTTCGCTTGGCAGATTCAGTAGGACACGCCAGTGTATCATGGAGAATGAGTTATATTGTAATCATTTAGTCACAGGGAGAATTAAACACTGACATATATCTCTATCTAACTGCTCATGCATGAAAGAATACTATAAATAGCTACCAAAGAATTAAAATCGGAACTTAGGTGAGTCTTAAGCAATACTTAAATTTATGACAGAAATAAAAGTCACAGTAGCTCATTTTCTTTTCCCTCATTTATAGGGATAAATATGTGCATGAAGCATAGGAAGTTGCTGATTTAGGTTTATTGCCCATCTTTGTAAGCACTCAAACTACATTTTGACATACATTTGAGATATCGAAGCGCTGGGTACATCAGCAGTGTCTAATTACCTTGACCAGCCTTTATGCACCTTCCTTGTCAGTCTTCTTGTGCAACTTCTCCCCTCTTCCATCACAGGCCTTGGGGCCTGCCCTGCTGCAGTTCACCTTGAGCCAGGCTTCTGTGAAAACAGCTAAACCGTGAGAAAAAACGGAGAGGTGCCCCACCCTGAGCCTCCATGTGTGCACCCTACACTCTTTGGGTCCAGAGCCACACCTGAGCTCATGTCCTGGCCCCTGGTCCTTGAGTGAGCTGCACTGTGGGTGTGCCATACCTGCCTTGTACCTTGCCAGTCCTGATCTTGCTTTCTTGACCCCCTGGCTTGACTCTGGACCCCTATGGGATGGAGCCCTTGTCAGAGAGATCCCTGTGCTGCCTTGCTGTCAGCTCACCTTCTCTTAAGGGGCAAGCCCCCTTGCTGCTCACTTGGTAGTTTTGTACTGAGATAAGGCAAAAGAAATCTAGAATCTAGACACCTGTGTATTGAAAAAGGTGCATTTCCATAACAATTAAGTTCCATTGCTCTTAATAATGTTGTCCGAAGTCAGGTGCTTCAATTCCAGATATTTGGCCAACAATTTCAAAACAGGGAGATTTTTCCCCCATTCCTGTTCTATGCTATAACCTGTATTCTTTCTAGCTAAACAGATGGTGCTTTTATGTTTCTGCAAGTTCTAGTAAGGGACTAAAACAACCTTTCATAGCATCATAAGATTGTAGAATATTTGGAGTTGGAAGGTGCCTTTAAAAGTCGTCTGGTCCACCCCCTATGCAATGAACAGGGACATCTTCAATTAGATCAGGTTGCTCAGAGCCTTGGCCAACCTGACATTGAATGATCCCAGAGATGGGACATCCACCACCTCTCTGAGCAACCTGTGCCAACATTTCACCACCCTCGTTGTAAAGAACTTATATCTAAACTAAATCTTTTCTCTTTTAATTTAAAACCATTACTCCTTGTCCTATTGCAACAGATCCTGCTAAAAAGTTTGTCCCCATTTTTCTTACAGGGCCCCTTTAAGTACTGAATAACTGCAATAAAGTCTCTCCAGAGCCTTCTCTTCTCCAGGCTGAAGAACCCCAACTCTCTCAGTCTATCTTTATAAGAGGGGTGCTCCAGCACTCTGACCATCTTCATGGGCATCCTCTGGACTGGTCCAGTAGGTCCAGATTCTTCTTATACTGGGTATCCCAGAGCTGGATGCAGCATCCTAGGTGGAGTCTCTCCAGAGCAGAGAGGCAGAATCATCTCCCTCGACCTGCTGGCCATGCTGCTTTTGATGTGTCTGGCTTTCTGGGCTGCAAATGCACATGGCCAGGTCATGTCCAGCCTCTCATCCACCAACACCCTCAAATCCTTCACAGCAGGGCTGCTCTGATCTGTTCATCCCCCAGCCTGTATTGATATGGGGGATTGCCCTGGCCCAGGTGCAGCACTTTACACCTGGTCTTGTTAAACCTCATGATATTCCCATGGTCCCACTTCTTGATCTTGTTCAGGTTCCTCTGGATGGCATCCTGTCCCTCAGGTGTGCCAACAGCACCACTCAGCTTGGTGTCATCTTCATGGAGAGTAAGTAACCATCTTCAATGTCCGTAGAGTCAGAAAGGAATCATATAAGTGGAATGTATGTCATTATCATAGCCATTAAAGAACTATATAGAAGGTTCACAGATTCATCTGCTTTTTCAAGAAACCTCAAGACATTCCTTCTAAACTTGATTGACTATTTTAATTATGTGTTTACTCTGAGAGGTTTTATTATTTCTGATGTATTTTAACTGCATGGTTGTGAGGTAATTAGAAGGTTTTTTTGAACAGTAACATAAAAATTAAATTATTTTTTATTGAACTGTTACCTCTAGTGCTGTCTACTGAAAGCTTGATGAGATCTTTTCATGAATGTCCCTGTAGGCTTCTAATTGACAATGAATCACAGTGCTGTTTCCTCCATTAAAAGACGTCTGCAAACTTCCATTGCTTTGTAGCAGCTATGATTGTGGTCATCACATTCCTATGAATAAACTGCCAGCTTTAGGAAACAGTAACGCTTTGTTGTATCATACCTTTCATGGCGGTATGGAAGCTCATGGTTTCTCTCTTACTATTCAGTTCTCAAGTTTAATTATTCTAAGGGTTTGGGGGATTTTTACTCTAAAATAACTCACAAACAGGATGTAGGCATACTGCAAGGAGAATGAGGGACTGACTTTAATGACTATCATCCCCATAGAGTTTAAAAGCATTAAAAACAACTCCCCCACCTTTAGAGTTATATAATTTTTTTTCTGAAACTTCTTTAGGTAGAAAATTTATGCATGGAACACACATATATATATCAGTATTTAGAAATATTCCTCAAGTATAAGCAACTTCCAATTTTATCTGCTGAGACACAAAAAGGAGGCTGTTTTTAAGGATGGTAAATAGTTTTTCATTTGAGATAGACCATCTTCTGGGAAGAAAATATTCACATAATTTCTCTTTTGATGTTTCTTCTGCCATCCTGTCAGCAAGGCAAAATTTTCTTTCTCCCAAGGAAATATATATGATATCAATTCACCATACAACTTGCAGTTCCTTACAGGTAGATCCTATCAATATGTGTGCAGGTCTTTTGCCTTTCATCTTCTCTGTTTCCATACCTGCTTATGTTTGCTACCTTTGAAGGCCTTGGTGTGTTCTCTATCTTTCTTCACATTGATTCTTCTTACATTGCAAATGACCACAGGAGCAGGGCAAAATACAAAACATTTGGTGCCCATTTTGGTTCAAACCAGCATACGAAAGTTTTCCTGCAGTGTCTTGCCTACACACGATTACAATGCAGACAACTACTACAGCCTCCTGGCACCTTGTCATGGGTTGACATCGTGTGGTGGTTTGATTCGCATTT
>VYZQ01016343.1:25838-39880 GCA_013400655.1 Mystacornis crossleyi | reverse complement strand
GGCGGAGGCAGAGAAAGACACCATATTCTATGTGGGCATTCACATAGCGGGAATTTGCAGAGCAGGTAGTTACTGAAGGTCAAATGCCAGGTATGGATCCAGGCAGGGGAGTAGTGTGAGGTGTCTACAGAGACACATCTGGATCATGCCCACATCCACCGTGCTAACAGTGCCAAGGGTGTCAGGTGGGGTGTCCCGCTTTGATGGCAAAGTAGGTCTGAGAGGATGCGCCAGGCACAGACAAGTAGAGCTGGGTCATCTCAGGCCTTTTCAGGACTGCAGCAAAAATTAGTGGAAGAGACAGTGCGACTACAAGTGCATTGCAAGACAGAAGGAGCACTGCAGCATGGTACAGTATCATGAGGCAGCTCTCCACAGAACTTAACAAATGTGCAGCACATCTAGGTACCGACATCAGTCACTGCCTGGCTGTGGTGGCAAGGATAATTCAAAGTCGTTTGCACTAATGGACATGAAGTTCTCCTAGAAGAGGTCATTAGGCTTTCAGTAATGTCTTCTGCTGGACTGGACTCAGGCTTGATCGAAATCCATGGGTGAGCTTGTGCTCATTCCAACGTCCCAGATACCTATTTTGCTGAGCTCATGCTAAGTTCCCTCTTCCACTGAGGCTGCATAAGACTGACCTCGAGAGCAGTTACCAGAACTATGCTCATATAACACTGTAGTCCTACCCTCAGAGTGCCCCAGAAGCAGATTCAAGTGGTTGGGACAGAGTCTTGAGACTCAGAAATGTCTTGTAAGACATGTCCTGGCAGGCATAATACGCTACTCGTCATGCAACCTCCGTGTAGGTGACATTGTCCAGACTGCTTGGCCATTGCTAAGGGACCCACTGACTTGGGCAGATGAGGCCTTCCAGGTGCATCACCTACCGGTGTCTGCTGGTGCAGCGGGTCTGTGTGTCTCCGTTGCATAGCTCCTGCACTTCCTTGGCCATGATCCCTTAGTCCATGCAGCACGTCTTTCCTGTCCAGACTCCCACCGTATCTTTCCTAGAAAGAAAACAGCAAGAGAAAAGTCATGTTGTTATGGTTTTGATTGGAATAGAGTTCATTTTCTTTGTAGTAACTGGTATAGTGCTGTGTTTTGGATTTAGTATGTGAATACTGCTGATAACACACTGATGTTTCAGTTGTTGTTAAGTAGTGGCTCACTCTAAATCAAGGACTTTTCAGTGTCTGGCCAAAGGGATATTCCATACTCTGGAACATCATAGCCAGTATATAAACTGGGGGGAGGTGGCCAGAAGAGGTCAATAACTGCTCAGGGACTGGCATGAATCAGTGGGTGACGACCAATTGTATTGTGCATCACTTCTTTTTCTTGAGTTTTATTGCTCTCTTTTTGTTATCTCCTTTAAAAAAATAGAAAATAATAATAACAATGACTATTATTATTATATTATCATTTACTCTGTTTCAATTATTAATCTGTTCTTATCTCAACCCACGAATTTTACCTTTCTCCTGATTCTCTCCCTACTCCCACCAGCAGGCGGAGGAGTGATTGAGTGGCTGCATGGTACTTAGTTGTCAGCTGAGATTAAACCATGACATGTGTATATTCTGAGATGTATAAATGAGGGGATTTAAGAGTCATTAGTGGGCAAGGAGACAGGGGCAAGCACCCAAATAAATAATTTTAGATGCCTGCTTCCAATACAGTCCCAGTGCTCCAGTTCTGCAAGCAACGACCTTCATGGAAGAGGTTAACTTAGACTTTTCTATTCTGGATTTTACTTTTTAGGAGTTGAAAGTTGACTGTCCTCAGCTGTCTTTCACAGCTGCTGGGAAAAACAGTCAGAGATCAGAGAAGGGCTTTTTTGGTCTCTGAGACTTTTTGATCAAAACTAAGGTTGTTCTAACTCACTGATGAAAAGCCATGCTTGCCAAGGGGACTTCAGCCAATCTGGACTTATTATGACCCAATCCTGCCCACTCTTTGCTCTTCCTCTGTCCCATATGCTGGTGGAATGTTAGTGGTGCTGATGCAGCTGACTGTAGCTGAGGACTCACTACTTTACCTTCTCTTGGGCTGCTCCATAGTGTAAATGACAGCAAGCAAGCCTATACATCTAGTCGCCAAATCAGCCAAAGAAGAATGAGAGAAAATCAAGTTCAAAGAAAAAGAGCCATATGACCACACATCTGAAGTCATATCAACAGAAATTGGCCCAGGGAGACAGAGAGAAGAAGTAGGAAACATCTAGGAAGCAAATTCTTGTTTGCGTGCACAGTTGAGAGATGCAGATTTTTGACAAAGTGACTGTTCACTCGCTACCAAGCAATAAAAGCCAATGTTTCATGTGCCCGGGCTTCATGTCCCACCCCTTGTTCCTGGTAGTACCTGTTGCTGCTGCAATGTGGAAATAGGATGCTCTACATATCTCTTGGATATAGAAGAATGATCTTCCCCAGCTGCTCCTCCCAGGTGGAATCCTTCCCGACCTATCCGTTCCAGGCTCCCACCATGCCTCTCCTGATGGAAGGAAGATCACAAAAGCGAGGTCAGGTTTTGCTTCCTACCACATCCTTGACTAAAGCTGTGCAGTCATTGCACACTGATCACTGCCACTACCCTCTATTCTGGAGGCTTTTTCAAATAAAAGATCCTGCCTCTCTGAACAGAAGGACAAATCAGGAATCCTGTATTTTAGATCTTTGTCACAGCCACTCTCCATCTGAAGTCAGGGTAGTACTGGGAGCTGCTGGGCTGCAAATATGGCCACTGATGTGAGGATCAGCATAGAAGCCAAGCCCTTTCTTGAAATACTGCCCTTAGACTTCACTTGTCTCTGCACCGAAATCTATATATTACAATCATTTTATCATACAGCTGTAGCATCTAGAAATTTGAATTGTGAACAGAAACCCCACTGTGATGAGTGCTAAACATACCCTGCTGTGCCCATCACCATAACAAATGTACAGAATTTGCCAAAGCAAACTTGAGTTCTGTTCTTTCATTTGCCTGTCTGCATCTTGGAGCAAATACATCTCTTTCCCTTCCTGCTCACAGTCAGCCCAAACAGGTTGTTTTAGTGATATACATGCATACAGTCTTTCTTTCCTTCCCCAGACTATTCATCACTGTGATCTCTTTCTTACAGGTCCCAGAATCTCTATTTTAATACCTTACGAGTGCATTTTTAAAGCTTTGTGTAAGTGGTCTAGAAAGACAACAACCCAAGCCCCTTCTTCAGACTGAAAAATGTATCATCTCTCATTTTGAGCCAGCAAGGATGACCTACATGCAGCCTATAAAACTTTACTGCTGTAGTCAACAGGTCACGTACTTCCTGCCTTGCCTCTGCCTGCACATCCTGGAAATTTAATACCAGAACCCGTTTCCCAGTAAAGCAGAACTTTGGTTACTCCAGTGAGCAGGCATGTTCACTCCCAGTACAGGGAGTGCAATGTGTAGCAGTCTCTGCTATGTCATTTGCTTTTTTCCCTGGCACAAAACCAGGCATTCATTGGACTGGGATTTCTCTGCCTTCTCAAACATCGACTATACCTTCCCTGAAGGCACATCTTGTTCCCAGATCTGCTATGTTCTTCTCAGTAGTACTTTCCAGTTCCTAACAGCCAGGTTAAGTGCTCCAGGTTCTGCTCTCTGTTCCTCCACGTTCCTTCTATTGTGTTTGCTCGATAGCAGAAGATGGACAATTCTTCTGAGCAGACAAACTTACAATTGTAGTTGCACTCTGGGTGCACGCAAAGACACTAAGAAAGCAGACTCAAATTCTTCTCAGTCACAACCCACCAGTCAGCGCTGTACCTGCCCTCAGGAAATCCAGGCATTTCAGTAAGGTAAGTCCTGCTTCCCTTGGCATCTTAGAATTTCAGCTCTGAGGTCCTAGCACAGCTTTAGCAAAGCACCTCTACTCAGATTTGAAGAATCAAAAAATTCTGCTCAATTTCGTAACTCTACACACCACTGAATCCACTAAAAATCTGTGTCTCAGGCCCCACCAGTGTAGTGATGTAGCTGGGTTTCCCGGGACAGACTGTCCTCCTTCCCCTCCCAGAGGCATTCTCATGGGATGAACTCCTTCCACAGAAAGGTTTCTGACTGAGAAACTTCCAAGGACAGTTTGTGTTTACCTTCTCTTCTTGGCTGTTGTCCCTTAGGAAGATCTGCTTCTGCCTGGAGATGGAAGTTGTCTTGTAGTAGTCCACCAGCTTGTTTACCGAGTGGAATTTCTCTGTCCACAAATAATAGCTACCCTTTGAATCCCTCATCACTTTGAAGTGTTGCACATCATCTTCATGCCTGAATCCCAATGGAAAAGTAAGAGATCATCAAACAGATTGCACTTCTACATTTTATGAAAAAGTCTTTTCCAGAAGGATGCCTGAATCCCAATGGAAAAGTAAGAGATCATCAAACAGATTGCACTTCTACATTTTATGAAAAGTCTTTTCCAGAAGGATACCAAAACTTCTTGCTTGGCCAAATCTAGACTTCTGGAAAGTCATGCAATGGCAGTCCTTGTATGAATTGGACCCAGATGTGGCTCTATTTCAAAAGACTCATCAATTTGCAAACGCAGAGAGCCCCAGGACTGCCCAGTCACAAAGCACTATCAGAACAAAGCACAGGGTTTTAAAGTCTCTCTTTTGAAATAAAGGCCACAGAAACTTCCAGGGTGAAAAAGTGCAGTTGTAGTCTACCCAAAGCCTCTGTAGATCCTGTTAACATCCACTCTGCATTGACTGTAAAACCTGTAGTACACTTTTACACACCATGCAGTGTGTAATGTGAAGCCACACACTAAGCTTTAAAATTGTATAAAATCTAGTGTAACATCATTACCACAGGTCATTCTCCCTATCTTACAAAAAAAAAAAAAAAAANNTATTAAAAAAAAAAAAAAAAAAAAAGGAATTTTCCAGTGCTGTTACAAGCCAAATTAACAATCTCAACCTTCTGTGCCTTATTCCCCCTGCACCTCCCCTCCTCTCACCTCTTGTCTGATGTGTACAACTCCTCTTTGCACCAGATGTGATCTGGTTTTGGTACCCACCTCCTTGCTCTGTGCAACTCCAGGAACTCAAAACACTCTTCTCAGAGGCTACATCTACACAAATAAACTAAATGGGGATAGGCAGGTACTAAATGCTATCCTTGGTCACTACAGTCCCAAGCTGTTAAAGTGTTAGCACTGTTGTGGTTTAAATGGAGAAGCTCTCCCTTAGATAGTGCTGGGCCGTGGTGAGGAAGACAGAACAGGCCAGGAACTGTTCACAGGCAGCTGCTTGAACACAGCTCTTCTCTTTGCTGGGGTGAAGAGGGTGTAGCCATGCAGATCTGACCTCTGCCACACTGCTTGACTTCAAGGCCAGAGAAAGAACCTGACTGCACTTAATTTGTTGGTGTCCATTGATGTAAATGTAACCAGAATGTTTCCTTGCATTCCTCCTGGATACTTTTTGAGCTGCTTTAATCAGCAACTACACACCACTCGGAAAAGATATTGTTAATCATAACTCTAATTTAAAACTGGTTATCAACTGTTTGACTGAAAATTGGGAAACCAGTCATGATATAAGAGCTCTGCTTAGAAGCAGATGCTCAGAGAAGCGCTGGACTACAACAAGTTGCTGAAATGCAGCTGGGCTGCAAGCAACGAAAAACCATTCCTTGTCCAGTGGCTGTTTAGGGACCTGTGGGAAATAAATTAACAATGTAATAATAATCTGTTAATAGGTAGTAGTTGACTTCTTGGATTCGGTAACCAGAGCTGTCAGGGAATTAAAACAAATGGAAGACACGTATTAAGCACTGTGGGAGACTTTCCCTGTACCACTCTGCTTTGCTGTAGCTCCTTCAGAGAAGGAGGTCACCAGGGGATGCAGCTTTGGAATGGGGCATTCACTGTGTCACTTGAAAAGAGGAAGAAACATTTGGGAATCAGATGCCTAATTTGTTCTCATTCACAACACAGCAGCACTACCAGTGACTGGCAGCATGCAAAGTTCTCAAGAGGCTACATCACATTAGTAATCCTGTCGAGAGGAGGCTAGGGACACCATTAAACAGGAAAAGAAGCAGGAATATGCTATGAGAAGCACATACCTGACAGAGATGGAAAAGTCACCATGAGAGTTCTGACTGGCTCGGACAATGAAGCAGCCAACTCCTTTGTTCATGAGAAGGTTTTCTGCTTCGTGGCGGGATATCTTCTCATCAAACCAGCTGTCAAGTGGGAAAATCAGGGAGATGTGAATAACGATGTGAATTAAGGTGAGGAATAAAAAAGTTGAGGGTAGGGAGAATGTGAATAAGCAGGGTGGAGGGAAGAAAACAAAAGGATCAGAGGAGCCCACATGGCTACTCCCAGTGGCCATGGATATACTAAGGTACAGGGGTTTGATGGATGCAGACCATTTTCTTTGAGCAGTAAAAGCATGTACAATGTAAGCTTTGGCCTGCTAAGAAGCAACACTCAGCTGAAACTGTAATTACAGGCACAGTACAATAAGGTGTTAGTCAAAGAAATTTTAAATTACAAATGTGTATGTATACATGTACACACACACAATTCTCAGACATATACATCAAACTGCTTTTTGGCAAAGTGATTGAAAATTACTGGGCTGTGATGGATATATTGCATGGAAGACACATAAATTTTTAGCAGAAGCGAGCCATGAAAGTTTTAGTACTAATAAATTGGTTCCTGCAAGAGTTACAATACCACAAAATTGCAGAAGCATAGAATACATAAGCACACTTATGCAAATTTAGCCAGCCATAACAAACAATAGCATAAGGCACTGGACTAATAATGAGAAAGTCACCATAAATAGTAAAAGAATACAATGTCAGTAGAAATTTTTCAGTAGAGAAACAAAAAATCACATATATTTGCATCTGTCCATTCCACAGCTAATAAGATCTACAATCTGCAGTCCTTGATTTTGCGTAATGCTTAATTGCCCGTATTGCATTATAATGAAGGACTGTTAATTTCCTAAGGTCTGTAATTTCTACTGAGACTATGTATCACTAGTGAAGGGAAGTCAGACTTCGATGAGCCTTGATAATCAGTCTCAGTGATTACTTGACAAGAAAAAGATGGGCAAAAACAATCCATCAAAAATAGGAGGCAGCTTTCTTCCCTATGTCGAGTTCTGTCATCTGGTCTGAACTGCTTTAAAGTGCAGACCTGGCGCGTAAAAAAGTGTCAAAGTGGAAATATTTCTTCACAGCTCTTGCACAGAGAAAGCAACACGAGAAAAATGTGTCTGAAAAAAGAAGCTGCCAGTGTTCCTGGGTGATGCCACAGCCCCGTGAAAGAGTGAACAAGAGCAACCGACTGGAAGATCTCATCCCCTTGAGGCCCAAAAGAACAAGCCCATATTTGCACAGCAAACTAATAATGTCCTTCAGCTCAGCCAAGCAGGCTGGCTTATGTCCAAAAAGGCCAGTAAGTGCCACCTCCAAAGGGGACAGAGGCACTTATTTGTAACCTCAAAATCCCTGTGTGCTCCCAGTACAACTGCTCAGGGCACCAGTGCATTACAGCTGCGAGTACCGAGCAGGCTTGGTGTATGCTCTGCTTGTTCACCCCTGAAATGCTGCAGCACTTTTGAAAAAGGAGGACAATGAGAGGTGCTTCTGGGAGCATTTCTGCTAACTGAAAGGTTGTAAAAACCCCATGCACCGTCATATTTATGGCATAGGGCAGGAGAGCACACTTAACATGCATTCCAACATGCATCAGTTCTTTCTGAAAGTGCAGTGCCACCTCCTCAACGGGAAGAGAGGAATGCAGGTACGCTTGTCCTCTGACAGATCTGTTTGCGTGTGTGTGTGCGTTTGAGAGCAGGGCGGCAAGTCTGGTCTATCAACTCTGCCGATGCTGGAGTAACACCAGCTGTCACCGTCGCGTAGCATTGCACTGACCTCTAGCGCACCGACAGAAACTCACAAGCACTTGGCGGGGGGAGGAATGCGGCAGCAGGGTGGGAAAAGGCAGTCAGCGTCTTCAAAAAGTCACAGGGGGAGGGAATTTGTTTTTTATAATTCGTTTTCGGAAAGATCTCTTGCTCTTCCTTTTGTGCTTAGCCTCTGTCTCTGTTGCCAAGACTTCACACCATGACTATTCTCCTTCTCTCTGAGGACATCCAAATGCAATTCCTGCCACATCCCAGCATCCCTCTGAGCAGCAGTAACAAAAGAGTCACTTGGGAGTGACAGCGATCATCGAGATCCATTTATCTCTGGAAGAACAGAGGATGCTTTGGGGTAGAAATACGCTGTGCTGGCAGAACTGCGTGTAGCATTATGGCAATCCTTGCCAGCCCCAAAGTGTGGGATGTTATACCCAGCACTTCCCCTGTCCTCTGCGTGTGCACACGTGCTCCTGACAGCACTCAGTGGGAATGTGCCATGGCGGTGACACCATTTCTGTCACACTTACGGGGGGACATGGAAGTCAATGAAGTTCTTAGGAACGTAGCCCTCGTGACTTCTGAGCTCAGCCTTGTACCACTCTTCCTGGGAGCTCAAAATCTGCAATGGAGAAATGGATGGAATAAATGTGTCTCCTGAGAAAGGAAAAAGTAACCAAGATTCTGGCAGAAACCTGTAATGCCTTGTAAGAATAAAAGAAAATGGTACACGTTCTCTACTTCGCACCCAGAGTGCAAGAAGGTTAGTGGCTGATGACCACTCCAGAGCAAGCAAGCAATAAAAAGGCCAAGCAGAATTAGACAGATTGCTTGTTAACTTTACCCCTTTGTCTGACTGCCTGTCTGTGTGTCCCTAAAGCCTGTGAAATGGAGAAATTCAGCTTTGAAAGACCTAATAGGGGTTTAAGTTACTCTCTGTACTGACTTTTATAGTTGGTACTGGAGCATCTCAGATTCACAAGGGAGGAAGAATATATCTGTGAAAACTCTTCTGACATATGGGTACGGAGGGATATGCAGCTGTATTCGTGCACGTAATGACTGCACAGATGTTACCATGCGCTCTCACATGACATTTCACATGAGATTCTTTAGGAGGTTAAGTCTTCAGCTGCACCAAGCTTTTCCAAGGTAGATAAAAGAAGGAGGCAAAAAGTATTTTCAAGACACTGTTATACTTAGGAGATTGTAGGACAGCTGGAAATGAGTCCACATCACACACTGGAGCAGCTTCAAGTGTCCTCACATTAATGTTAACTGTAATGGTCCTTAGAAACTTCACTGCTGAGCAGGGAGGGCCCTAATTCATGACACCCTGGCTGATGGCCCAAGATACAGCCCTAAGCTAGAGGAGAGAGGACAGGAATACAACCACACTGGGATTTTACTGCAAATGTTGTGGTCTTTGGTGTTTTGTTTGACATTACAACTCCCGGGACAGGATTCTGCAGTATGAAATAGACCATGTTTCTGCTCTTTCTGGTTTTGAAGAAGAGCCTAAAAGCATGAGCCATGACAGTTTTAAAAGCAAAAAGCAAGTGGAAAGGACTTAATTGAAAATCTATTGTTAACAGTAATAATACTTAGTTTGTGAGCCAATCTCATGGTTTTGGGAGCCTAAGGCACATTCTAACTGCTTTGTATTGGCAACAGGATGTTAATGTCTCTGGAGCCAATTCTTCATTGCCTTCCCCACCACATAGGCCTTTTTTAAACATTTGGATTCAGAAAAGTTAAGGAATAGAAAGCTGTGGAATTCCCCATTTGTCTAGTCACTGCTGTCCCCATGCCTGGGTGCTGGGTTAAGAATCTTTCTTCACTGCTGTGGCCAAACACAGGGGATGATAGCTACTTCCTGCTCATGCTCAGGCCCTGCTCTGCTGGAAGTGAGGTTTCCAGAAAGACCCACCTGCTGTTTGCCACTGCAGGGCTGGCAGGTTTCGCTCAGTGTGTCATCCTCTCAGAGAAGGATGTGGGGGGGGAGGTTAAGAGGGTGGATTTCCTCCTGTCGCTGCTGGTTGAGGGCCTCATGTTTCCTGTTTTGTAATCTCTACATCACTACTTCATCTTATCTCCTTTATAAATCGGCAGGTTGTTGCAGGCAGCACGAGGGGGCTCATGATGGGGTATGAATGTATGTGTGCCTATGCCAGAACAGAATTGTTACTCAGGCTAATTTACTGCTACTACAGCTCAGGTGCCTAAGGTGTTATTTTGTTTACCTCAAGGACACTAAAGCAAGAGGCAGTTTGATTTTTCTGGTAGTGAATTCTCTATGACAACTAATAATAATAAAACTGGTGTGTAGTGTTGACACTTTATATCAGTAGCTTCCAGCATACTTTGAAAGGAAGCTCTAGCTTACAACGATTTTACAGGAAGGGAAATTGAGGAACAGAAAGAAAAGTGATCTGGCCAACACCATCACCCCAGCCAGGGACTTGGTGGAAGTCTCCTGAGAAAAAAGGTATCAGTAAGGTCATGTGATTGTAGGGACTGACTGGCGAAGAGTTAGGAATAAGAGTGTTTATCTGTGCTGAAGAGAGGCAGTGATTTCTCCAGAACCTTCTCACAGTTCTTTGGAAAAATTTGGTATTAATGAGTTCTGGATGCTATCAACTTTGTCTAAGTGCCAAGAATTAAAAGGCCAATAAAATAAAAAATGGTGGTGATGGAAAAGGCAAGGCTGACACCCAATATCTACTTATTAACTGGAATATCTGTGACTGAACAGAGAGGTAGCAAAGACTCCCTGGCCGAACAAGGGTTTACATCCTATTGTTGTACATTATCCCTTTGGACAGTGGAGGAGTTAAGGCCTTAGAAAGGAGTAATACTCAGGCATTTTCAACTGAAACAGAATATCTGGGGCTGAGAAGTGGATAAGTAATTAGGGTGAAACTTCAAGTGACTTCATCTGTGGGACCTTGGTAGCGTTAACAAGAACCGTTCTATCGTAACACATACAAATCAACTTCAAAGAGACTTCCAGATGCTCTGTATTGCATATGATCAACTCTGCTTCTGCCACTGCCCCATTGCTAAATTCCTGCAAGGGTGTATATAACATTTTTAGACCGGGACCTCTTGAACTGTTCCATTATGCGTGTAACAGACTGCCTCATGGACTTCTCCTTTTCTATTTGTAATCGCCTAAAAACCCTGCAGCATCTAACAATAATTACGAACAGTGAAAAGTTAGATACAAGTTCTGTAATGGATAATGGTTATCTTTTAAACAGTTTAAGAGCTAGAAATAAGGAAGACAGCAACCCCTCTGGACAGAACTCCTCTTGACTGCATTTAGACATAGTCATTGTAATGTAGTCTCTGTGGACGATTTACCTGGTCAGTGAAAACAGACAGGACCCTCAAAATCTGTCTACCGAAGATCTTGATCTCTGCCCCAGCAAAGGTACTTACCCTTCTCTGCTGACTAACAGAGGACTGCAGGGCAACTAAATCCACAGTTTATGGACATAAAATCACGAAAAGCGGACACAGACTCAAGCAACTTGGAAATTGTTGTCCTACTGCAAACCCTATGGGAGATGAGTATTCTGCATTTGTATCCTAGTTTATAGATGTGTCTTCATCTGTTTTGCAAGGCAAATGGAAGCACAAGAAGATCCAGAAGCAGTCTCAGAAATGCTGTTTAGTCAAGCCTGGGACTGTACTTACCTTCAACATATCCCCAGCCTGGAAGCTCAACTCATCTTCTCCAGAAGCAGTGAAATTAAACTTGGCGATGGCTTCCATACTGAGTCTTGGGGGCAGAGCAAAGCTGGAAGAAGTATATACTTGTCAACATCTGTAAGCTACTGGGATTATGGAGTGCAGCCTCTGGAAAGATGATAGGCAGTGCTGGGATCTGTCTGTGGAGAAGCACACACCAACTACTGACAGCCATTAGTTATTAGACGTGGGAAGACATTAGCAGCTAGAAGAGACGGCACAGCTGAGCCTATAATTAGCTGAAGTCAGAAGTACAAATAACCTATTGTGTATGCTTCTTCCAACAGAGCTCTTTCTCTAGAGCAATCTCATGGGAAAAACCTGTACAGACCAACCATAACGCTGTCACAGTTCCCAATAAAGCAAGTGACTCTCTCCTGCAACAGAAAAATGCATCTGCCCCCTGCAGGTACTTACTCTTTACCTCAAGAGTGAGTCAAATTGTGGACAAAACAAACAGGGCTGCAATAAAAATATTTTTTTTTCTTGGACAATGGCCACAATACTGAAGGTTGAAAGAGTCTTTTCTTTGTAATGGGTTAGCATGAGTAAAGACAACAACTTTCAGGTAGGAAAAAACTGTTTGCAGAAAGGCTGTATCTCCTATTTTGAAGCAGGCAGAGAGTTAGCCTACCTCAGTGTTGGTAACCCAGGAGTCGGAACTGTATCAGACAGCCTGCAAACCAAAGCCTGCTTTTCAGCACCAGAGCAACGTGGCAGGGGAAGTGGCAAGATGAGCTTTGCTCCTTCACCACTTCCTGCTCATGTAACTCGGATGTACCCCAGCAGGACCATTTTTATAATCAAGAGTTACCAATTTCCCATGGCTCGGTCATGTACCCCACAGCCCAGTGGTGAGGCTGCCAGTGACAAGCCAAGAAATAGCCAGGCAGTGCCACATTAAGCAAGTGCACAGCTGGCAGGTGCTCTTGCAGCACAGATTCTGAAGACCATCAGACAGCTCCAATATAGAAGCAATTTTTATGATTTCTAAGGTAGGTTCATCTGGGAACAAAGATCCTGAAGCCACAGCTTCCACTACCTAACTCAATTGTCACAAAAACACCCAGTCTTTATGGCTTGAGAGGAAGTGCCAAGTTGCCTGATCCAGAACATTCTTAACCAGAAAGCTCTAGAAAGACACCATACAAATGAATTAACAACCCTACTTGGGGTTAGATATTTCTTGTCTATTAGAACTGACACGAGATCCCCAAGTGTTGATACTGAGTAAGCTCCAGAACTTTGCCACTTTAAAATCAAAAGGCTGCTGTAACCCTCCTCTGAAATACATGCTGTAATGTTCCTCCTTTGACACACAACCCAGGGATTTAACTAGCTGCTTAACAAGGATCCACGGCCCAGCGCAACTTAAACTGCTGAGAATGAGCCGCGGAAAACCTGCAGGGCAAAAGCTCTAGGGCTGCACCAGCATTAGCCCAGGGATTCCAGAGGAAAACCACCAACATGGGAAGATATAAAATCTCAGAGGAAAAACAAAACCACAGTTTAGTTGGGATAGTCATCTAGACCTGTCATGAATCATTTGGGTCACTGAATTGAGTTGTCAGTGCCATTGGTCCTGACCCAGCTGGTGGCAGATGCCAACCATGGAGGTTGACTCCTCACTTCTGATTGATGCCTGCAAAGAATCTTTGGTTGCCTTTACACAGGTGAGGAGTATGCTAATATTTAGCCTAACATTGCATGAAATCCTAACTAGGTTCTGTGTGTGTTAACTGTATAAAGCAGTTATTTACTGGCTAAATTGTCTATTTCCTGCTTGCAGAGTCCCTTTGCACTTGACTAAAGATCCCTGAATAAAGTGATCCACTTTAAAGAGGGGCCACAACATCACTGGATAAGTTCTGAGATTCGTTACAATCACTTCTAACTATAAGAAGACGTTTATAGGCTTCCTAGTGGATTCTGTTAGCACTCTCTTTCTTGCTGCTTATAGGTGTATTCATATCCATGTGACTGATGAGAGCTATGAAGCACCAAGGCAAATTTTTGGCAGTCCACAGAGAGTTCTGCTTATTCAATGTGAATCTGTTCCAGAGCAATAGGAGTTGCTTGAGTGTCAGGGCCTCCCATGCAGGTCTGAGTACGTAGCTCAGCTGAGATCTGCCGTACGCCTGCTATTCCAACCTACCGCCTTAGGCTTTCAATACACATCAATACTGAACCGTAACGCCCTAAAGCACATCGGTACTTTATTCTCAGGATTCAGCTTTCCAGCTGTTCCAAACATTTTCAGCCCCTATTTTCCCTGTCGTCCTACTGATGCTCTTTAATTCTTACTTTTGATACCTTTTGCAGATTAAGGTCACCCTCTATCTTAATTTTATTCCAAGACATTGG
>VYZQ01016340.1:0-13349 GCA_013400655.1 Mystacornis crossleyi | reverse complement strand
GGCAGGACAGACAGCACACTGCCTGGCCTGGAAATGGGACTGTGCAAGAATCTCCCCATGCAGAGAAAAATAAGTCCCTGAGGTCTGGACATTATGGCACAAATGCTGTTTGCCAAGTCCTCGGCATCCGCACACAGAGTGCAGTCCGTGTGCCGTTTGTCACCAGCTTGACTATGAATTTTTCTGACCTTCCTGTGTCTGACAGAGCTGTGAAATATGTTCAGTCTTGCTTGCTGGAAGCCAAGCTCAGTATATGAGGAGTTGCCAACCAACTCCTCACTGTGTAACCTAACAGAAGTTTGAAATTCTAGGTGAGAATACACTTGGTGGATGTAAAAGCTAGTTACTGGCTAATTACTGATTAACTCATATTGCAGCTTCAGCTGAGCTGTGCTTGTCATAAGCCACTGGACATCCCTTTAAAAGAGGTGGCCATTGTAGGGATCTGATGCTTCTCCAGCAACACATTTAATCAACTGCAGAGGCTCCAGGCTGAAAGCAGAAGTTGCATGAAAGGTGTCTCTGAATTGGAAAAAACTCTTGTTAAACTCGTGGGATAATTCAGTTCAATTCAGTTGCCTGTGGAGCTGTACTGAGGTGATCCTCCTTGGCCTTGCCTCTCACTGCATGGTGTGACAGCATAGATTTCATGATCGATTTGGGACGATCAGTTTTGTGCTGCTGTTGTAAGTGCTGAGTCCAGCATGTCAGTAATGATAAAAACTGTGCTGCTGCAGAATAAAGTGGATCAGCTTCTTGATCCGTCAAAAAGGTATTCTAAGGTAGAGGGAGTGGGGAGAGAAAATGGACGTGCTTTTCAGGTAGATTAATGGTTTGATGTGATTCATTCTGTGGTTTCATGATCATGAGTGCCTACAAAAGGAAAATAGTGAGAAAACATCATAGATAAGGGAGAAGGAGGTCTAAAATATCTCTCTGCACTACAACATGATTTCAAATGGACAAAACCCAACTGCAAGGTGCCCATTGCTGTCTGTTGTTCTTGAAAGATTGTTTGTGCCAGTATTGTGAAAGGTTTGGACTATCACGAGTAGAAAAATTCAGGTCTGAGGGGGTTTTTTGAAACTAATAGCAACGCTTGGCATTTTCTTTCTATTTTTTTAAACAGAGCACTAATAATTTAAGAAACTTAAAAGTTATGTAAAAGTGGCAACACAGCATAATGAAGTTGTTCTGCAGCAGTGATAGCCTAACATACTGAAATTGCAAGGCTGGTGGAAACAGCTCTGTTAGTTGATCTAAAAAGGTTGAGGAAGAGGAGTGCACAAGCTTTTAGCTCTAGTGACTTCTCTTCAGGGTACCTATGCCTCACTATCACTTTCTTGTCTGAAAGTTAGTTTGTTAGTCTGGATCATGTATAGGTGGGGATGTTTAAAATACAGTTTGCATTTCACAGAATCCCAGAACTGCTGAGCTTGGAACGGACCTCTGGAGTTCATCTGGTCCAGCCCCTGCTAAAGCAGGTTCCCCTCGAGCAGGTTGTGCAGGATGGCGTCCAGGCAGGGTTTGAATATCTCCAGGGAAGGAGACTCCACAGCTTCTGTGGGCAGCCTGTTCCAGGGCTTTGTCACCCTCTCAGCAGAAGAATTTTTCCTCATATTTAGGTGGAACTTCCTGTGTTTCAGTTGTGGCTGTTGTCCCGTGTCCTGTCTCTGGACACCAGTGAGAAGAGTCTGGCCCCATCCTCTTGGCATCCACCCATAATATACTTGTATATATTTAAAGCAAAGAATTTAAGTGTTGCCCTACTAGGTTAAGTCAGACATTGAAATAAATTTAGCTTTTAGCTTTCTTTGGGAGAAAGCTAAAAGAATACATTCAAGAAGGAATAAAATATGTTTGAACTTTCCTTGCTAACTCATTCTGTGATCTCTTTATCTTCAGCTGCTCAAATAAAGAATTTGATGAGCCAGCTGGGAACCAAGCAGGATTCCAGCAAGCTTCAGGAAAATTTGTGAGTATTAAATGAGCAAGCAGTGGTATAGATGTTCTTTCATTTCTGTCTGTGTTCTTAGGGAAAGTGGGTTACTCGCTTTGGGGAGATGCTTTATTAGATAAATTTAATACAGTCCTACAAACCCAGAATGACTAGCTGCATTAAGGAGTTTACAGGACAAATTAAAGTGTTTCTGCAGGATTCTGGAGAAGCCATTCAAAACTTCCGGGTAGGAACAGTTCTTTCTATACTGTTCTTCTATATAATTTTTTTATAGTTTCCTTAAAAAGTAGTAGTACCTCAGCCATGCATTAGCATTAGCTATCCTCTGAGGAGTAGTTATAGTAGCTCCACTCGTGGTTTAGAAGAAATGAATTCCATACCAGGTATTTGGTCCTCACAGGAGACCACTAAAGAAAAACAGTAAGGAAGCCCCATAACTGGTGAAAAAGTAGCTTGTAGTACAGATGTATTTAGGCAGTAGAAAGTTGAGCAATCATATATGGCCACCAAAATGTCATATGTAATTTCAGAAGAATAATATGCCAGTGGGGGACAATGTAGAAGACATTTAAACAGGTGTAGTTCAAACTGGCCCTGGAGAGACTGTACAGGGGCTCTCTGTGTCTGAGCATCTTTTACCAAATCATGAAGCATAAATAGCATGTTATGGAAAGAATGATTTCTGAGGTCATCAAAGAAAACTTGAAAGTACTTTCTTCCACTCTCTATTCACATGACAGTACCTTGAATCTCTGAATGCACAATTATCCTGGTTTTTATAATAGCGATTTTTGGATAAGTTCATGATTTACAGTGGAAGATATACATACCTTATTTGAAGGATGAGATCAGAGTCCAACTGGGAGAGAAAGGGATTTGTTTCCTTGAGCTGCTCAGTTGACTCAATCTCTGTTTAATCGGTAGATTAAAGAACTAATCACTGGTGACCAAACAAATGCCTTCCCATTTAACGTCACTGTAGAAATTGCGTAATCTCTCCTCTTCGGGATGAGTGGCTGCACCCCACAAATTGTCAGCTGCCGTATAGACTTACCAAAATGCATGGATGGTTTGTTCAGTTTACATATACAGTACACATACACAGTAATGGAGTCTGGATGCCTTGATTTGTGTGTCTGTTGGGCCAAGTAAGGGATTTCACTTTAGCGGCTTGTACCCATTGAATGCAAAAGAAATTGCTTCTGGTTTTAGTATTTTTTCTTCCTAGTTTATAATGTAGTTTTTATATATTAGTATTAGATACTTCACAATAATAGCTTCATATTGCAATGTTGTTGGAAAACATAAAGGCTCAAGGGAAAGCCTTGCAATTCTGAAGTAGAAGCTGGATTGTTCTTCTTTCTGACCACCATTTTTTACAAAAATGAAGAATTTAGTATCAGAGTCCCTGTACTTTTATCAAATGTACATTTAACCAATGGAGTTGGTGGTTGTCAAGTGAAGAGTTAGTTACTAATTGGTACCATAAGAAATTCACCCTAAAAGAGGGATTATGTTCACCGAATAAAGTTGTTTCTCTCTTATGCCATTGGAGAAAAAGGTATTTTTAAAGCTACTGAATTATACCAGTTAGCAGGGAGCAAAGAAATTATTTGAATCTTTTTTTAAAAATGTAGTCCAGAGTCAAGTTGATGTTAAAAAAAACCAAAGTACGTCTCTGATCCTTTAGGTTGGAAAAAACCTACTGTAAAGCTGTGTGATCTCAGAACCCCTATTTAGTCTTCATTCTGGACATTAAAATGCTCAGTGGCTGCTTTTTAGGTAGATCTTGTGTAATTGCTTTTGAACTTTTATTTCAGACAACAGCTGCAGCACTCTGCAAACCGCCTTGCCAAAGAGACCAATGAATATCTAAAGGAATTGGGGTCTCTGCCACTGCCCCTGTCTGCTTCTGAACAGGTAGGCAGACAGAATTTTCTGGACATATTTCTAGATCACTCATTTCATGAATCTAGGGTAGACCACAACCTCACAAAGCCTGAACTGGCACAGCTGAAGAGACTGCAGCCTTTTGCAGTGAAGGATGGTGGTGAAGTAGAGAAACTCATTAAGCTGGCTGCATCCTAGCTGTTTATATGACACTGGGAAAACCATGTTTCCCAGGAGCAAATAGGTATAAAACTTTCCCACATGAGAATAAGAGGCACTAAATGTTTGGGGAGAACTCAGTGTGCAACTCTGGTTTTCTGAGTAAATTTCTGAAAAACAGTTTTGTTTACAAAGTGCCTGGTGGTGCAAGGCAGTGTTTTAGGATAAGAATTCAGAGCAAACTGCCTATCAGTATGAAATGTGAGCATGCCAGAAAGCTTTCCCTTGCATGTGATTTATTAGTGGGGGGGGGAAGCTGGCTCACTTTGCTTATATTTGAATAAAGCAAAATATGATGAGGCAACAGTTACGATTTTCTCTTACCAAATAATAGTTTGAGTTCCTGCTCCCTGGGGGAAAGGGAAGGGACAGTCCTCTGCTGCTAGTGTCAATTCACCACTGCCTGCTTTTGGGGTACTGTTGTAGGATGATCTGGGGATGTGGGTCAGCAGATGTTGTCTTGGTCTAATTCTGTATTTAAGGTTTATATGCCAGTTGGAAGCATGGGCGTGTTTTGCTGGTTTGTTCAGCAAATATTTTTCAGTTAATCTTCTGTGGCAAACAAAATCCTGTCATGTGCATCTCACTGAATGTAGCCCAGGGAAAACTCAGTCAAAATCTGCAGGAGCTGGAATCAGCATGCTGAGGATCTGCTCTGGCAGAAGGGTTGTTGCTTCCAGAGGGTTCAGATGGAAGCTTCAGTGTATTATGAGGCTGCTGTAGTGGCTTTTTATAGAAAAAATATGATTGAAAATATTTATTTCCTTGAAATGATTGTTGAATTGGTACAAGCTCATTGCAGGATTACAGTCCTGGAAATCCCACAGTTTGAGCCAGCTGTTGCAAATCTCTCTATCAGAAAACATAGGAACTGACCTAGTGTTGTCCTTGGGACAAGCTTTCCCACAACTTCTTATTTCCCATCACTGGAATGTCACAACACTCAAAGAAGATGTCCTGTGGAGGCTAAATAAATTGGCATTGTAAAATGAGGATGAAAAGGATTATTGCAACGAATGTATTTGGTGAAAAGATAAACTGAAATGGTTATCAGGACTAAGGATGTTATCTGATCTAATAACAAAAGGCTTGTAGTGTGGCATGGTTGGGAGAGACAGCTTAGGAGATTGGGACAGTAGGTGTTATCATTAGCTCTGGAGGTGTGGGGTTTCCTGTATTTGTGAGAAGGTTAAGTACTATGAGGTTGGCTAAGTGAAGGAATGGAGGAAAAAAGCACTGTAGGTAACCAAATGGTTTGTAGTTAAATGTGGTGAGTTATTGGAATGTGATTAGAATAAAACTCATGGTGTACTTCAGACTTTAAAACTAGACTGAAATTGGAGAGCCTTGTTGCACAAAACTGTCCTGCATTTGGCAAGGCATGGAGCGTTGGTTAAGGAATTAAAACACGGCGGGCTTTTTGTTCTATCCAGCGCCCCAGACCGCTGGCACCGAAAGATCACTGAATGCCAGCATTCTTTGTTGTTGTTGTTGTTGTTATGATGGTTTTCTAAGAGTCTGACAGTCACTTTATAATGAATGGGAATGTCTGAACTCTTGTTTGTGTTTCGATTCTTCAGCGCCAACAGAGACTTCAGAAAGAACGATTAATGAATGACTTCTCCACGGCCTTAAATAATTTCCAGGCAGTACAGAGGCGAGTGTCAGAGAAGGAAAAAGAGACCATAGCAAGGGCGAGAGCTGGCTCCCGTATCTCTGTAAGTATTTATGCAAATTTTGGAGTGATATAGTGAACTACAAGTCTTCTGAGAGATCTTGTACTTGCCTTCCAACCCCATACCTATCTACTGACACCTTAATGAGTGTAGCTGAGGCCTTGGTGCAGTAGTTTTGCCATTCCAGGTGTTGGAAGTAATCTCTGTTTCAGTGTGCTCCAGTGTCAGTGTAGAGGAGGGAAGGAATCCTGGTAGTTGCAAATGTTGCAGGAGATGAGACGGGGAGTCAAAGTATAGTGAACAGCAAAGTATTGCAGGCTGCTCTTCACTTGATGTCAGCCCTATGCTATAAAATTTAAGAGTTCAGATGGAAGCTTACCACACCTTGAATTACACTCACACTCTGTTGCTTTATGTTCCTATAGCACCTGTCCTGCTAATATCTCCAGTGTATGTTCACTGTTACTTTTTCACAAACCCCTGTGGCTACTAAGAATTCATAATAAAATGGCCAGTGAATGCATTTCTCTCCTTTTGCCTCAGGGCTTTCTGCTAGCTCTGCATTCTTAATTTCTGCAAGGGTACACATTTATCCATTGGATTATGCTCTAAATTTTTTGCTTCGTGTTGGGAAAGGAGGTTACTAACATTGACAGCTGATCCAAGAACACAGACTGGCTGCTTTTCAGCTGCCTCTGATGTGCAGAGACAATCTGAATCCAAAAATTAAATCTAAAGATGAAGCTAAAACTAATCTTACATAACCTGAGTTAAATCTGAAAGCTGCAGTGGCAGTGGCATTCTCCAAGAATTCTCTGGACAGTATGTGCCTTGGTCTTCAAGATACAGCTGGTGATTTTGTGTGTGGTCCTGGTAGTCTGTGAGAGTAGTGACTCATTTATCTCTTGCAGGCTGATGAACGGTTCAGAGAAGAACAGCTTGTTTCATTTGATAGGTAATAACTTGTACTCTTGAGGTTTTCATTACATATAAGAAAAGTTTTTATGGTATGATATGTTACTGTAATTCAGGCCAGGCTCTGCTGGCTGAATGCAAAGCAAAAAAGGTTGAAAAGCAATTATTACAGCACATGTAATATACTATGTAAAAAACTGCATATGATGGTATTTTATCCTCCTTAAGTATAGATTGTGTGATTACTACCCTGAGGGGAATAGTAGTGTACTTAGGATGTGGCAGCTGGAGCTCCTGGTGTTCTGGCCTGTAAACACAAGATTACCAGACAGGATTTCACTCACTGTGACTCCTTCCACAGAGAGCTGCATATTTATATCATGGGTTTGGATGTTCTCTAGCAGCCCACTTGGAGCTACAGCAGAATAACGGATGAGGCTGCCTAAAATTCAGAAGTCCTGGACATTGTGCACTGACAAACTAATCCTAGAATGTGCACAAGACAGCATTACTGTCACCTGTCAGACAGTTCTACTGCTTCTGCAGTAAGTGTGCCTGTGTGATAGATGGCTTTGCAAAATGTTACATCAGCTCCACAGTGTAGTAAAGAGAGCCTGAGCCTCTCCAGAAGTATTCTGTGTTTAATGTGTCAACTGGGCTGAAATCTGTCGGCACTGTCTGTATAAATCCTTTCACTTTCTGAATCGAGACCTTGGTTACCTGTCTCATCCTCCCTCTGCAAACTGCCCTTCGTCTGCTCAGCTGCTTGGGGTGTGTCCATTCATTCGCCCTGCGCGTTCACTCGGAGCAGGAGTGAAAGCCCAGGTGTTCAGTTATGCTGGTGCTGGGATGGCTTTGAAGACCTTGCACACTAAAGCAGTGGGACCCAGAGGCTCTTAGCGCAGTGAGAGATGATGGCACACAGCAGCTATTCCACATTTAAAGCTGTCCTTGTGTGCTATGTGTCAGAAACTTCTGCTTTTGAGATCTGCAAACCCTATGGTCATCTCAGAGCTGAGTTACTGGAATGGTCAGCTGTGTCTGAGCTACTCATGCAGTTTATTTTCATTTCTTCAGGCACTTTTAAGACTTTAAAACTTACTATTTAGTGTTGTACTGAACACTGGACTGGTACAATGCTTTCTGGTGCGCTTCTCTATTGAGAAGATGGAGATGTTGCCCTCGAAGAACTTTTTAATCTGAACGTAGAGATGGCCTTATATTATAGGTGCTGGCTCCACTGTAATTGGTGTAACTTCTGCAGCAGTTGTGAAGAACCAGCTCATCAGGAGAGAGGTAGACTGGGATGCAGAGTTACTTGAGTTTTAATATCTATTTTGGTGTGTAATTTAAATCAAAGTTCTTAGTAGACTAATGAGTTAAAATACTTAAACACTGTAGTCTTATCTCCAAATGCCAGATAGATAAGAATCTTTGAATCCAGATGTTTGCCAGGTATTCTTCTGTTCTGTTAATGTGCTTGCAGGCTGCTCTCTATCAGAACTTTCACTCTGATTTCTCCCTTTTGGAGTGATGGTAAGAAGCAAGGAAGGTACAAGTCTTTCTTAAAAAAGCAGAACTGAAATAAGCAGGTTTCTTCTATAATGGTGTAGATAACTGTTACATTCTAGAACAGAGTGTTCTATGCATCTAACTGTTTTCCAGTTTCTTCATATTGCCTGATCTGTCCCTTTTTCAGTTGTTCCAATCTGTGACTGTTGCCACAAATCAGCCCTGTCCTTGTACACAGTGACAGGGCCAAGAACCTGGGGGTTGTTCTGTAGGAAACTCTACAAACTTAATTCATTTTGCCATAAAATGCAGCATGAAAGTACCTATAGTCAGAGAGAGACTGACTTTCCCTCTCTTTCTAGTGGTGAAGATTGGAATCAGATGCAGTCTCAGGAAGAAGATGTGGCAATAACTGAACAGGACCTTGAACTCATTAAAGAAAGAGAAACCGCAATCAGGCAATTAGAGGTGACCGGTCGATCCTGCACAGTAACAGTATTGGGAGATAAATCAAAGTAGTTGTGCAGTGCTAATTAATGAGATGGGCTGAGGAGAGCTGATGGTGGAGGAATAGGGTTCCTCGTAGAGAGGATTGATGCCAAGATAATCTCCCTGCTCCTGTTGAAGGAGGTATGTTTTCCCTCAGTGTTGACTGGTGATCCTTCAGAGAGGGCAGGAGCAATTGATGTTACAGCGTTCGTACTGTGCTAATTGCTAGTGTGATGAAACAAATACTCAGTAGCAGGAGTATTGTAGACTCCTATGTTAATCCCAAATTGCACAGGTGGTAACATCAAGTCACCTCAGTCAGTGAATGCTGGTGTCTATTCTGACCCTTTGAGTGATGGTCAGAAGAGGTACTAAGAGTGAGGATTAGAAAAAATTGTACCCAGTGTTTGTTGTAACTTGTTAAACTGTTGTCTTCAGGCAGACATTTTGGATGTCAATCAGATATTTAAGGATTTAGCCATGATGATTCATGACCAAGGAGATATGATTGGTAAGTGTATGTGGATAATAAGAAGTTTTTTCTTGGTTCAGTTACATGTTTTGCCTACATGAATTAAATTTTTTAGTATTTTGCATTAAAAGTATTGTATTTCTGGTTATCATTTTTAAACACTGAAGCTCTGAAATACTTTGCAATGAGTTCTCCTGTTTTTTCCATAGATAGCATAGAGGCAAATGTGGAAAGTGCAGAAGTCCATGTGGAAAGAGCCAGTGAGCAGTTACAGAGAGCTGCCTATTATCAGGTAAATTCGATGTGCTTGCTTGTCAGTGTATAGTTGAGAGGTAACGGAACAGGCAAGACACTGAGGACTGCAGGACACCGGACTAGTTATTAAAACCAGCTCGTGCAAGCTGGCATTCGCTCAAAATTGGCTGCAAGGAATATATAAAGCACTTGAGTCAAAAACATGGTATTGAAATTCACCTTCTACTTTAGACAGAGTCTGGCCCTTCACACTCTGCAAGTCTAAGTGTTTAACTGTCTTTGTTGTTGTTGTTGTTGTTAGGAGTTAGCAGAAGAAACAAGAACAAATTCTGATGTTGTATCCAACTTGTAAACATATCAGCCAAGACACTGACATGCAAAAATGCATGCCCAGACTCTGGTAACTTCTGATGACTGGGATTTGCAACACTTCTGTCCAGCTGCTGAGTTTCTATCCCATAGTCTGTGCTCCCTGACCCATCAAATCTCTTGCAGTGGCTCTCGCTGCTGTATGGTAGCCTGTGTTTTCTGTAGGTTCCTTTCATCATCCTTGTCCCTGTAGATCCAGCTTCTGTGAAAGGGGTAGGGGTTCTGCTGTAGTCAGTCTCATTACTGCTGGGACTTCAGGCTTCCACACAAGATAAATACTGGACTCTTCCAAGCTGTTAAGTGGGAGGCACAGGAAGGCAATAAAATTCCAGTGCTGTTGAGTTAAAGGGTGGGAAGTTGCCTTTACCATCTGGCAGCATGCAGTAGTATTCTCTCTCTCCACAGCTGCCTTGCCAAAGTTTTGCGGTATTTATAAATCTAAGTTTGGGAGCTATGGGACATGTTTTGCATGCGGTTTTTTTCTGGATGGAGAAGGAAGTGGTTATATATAACTACCCTCAAATCCTTCGATGCCAAGTTAAAAATGTTTGGTGTGCGTGGGTGGACGGTAAAGCAGTAAGCAAGCAAAGCTGTAAAATCCAAGTCCAGTAACTGTACATGAAATCATTTCAACTGTAGAAATGCAACACCAAGCCCAAGTGGCCAAGGGGAGATTGTATTGGACAACTGCTTAGGAGTTTGATAGGATTACCTGAAAAATCCAAATAGGTTTGGCCTTCTCTGTGACTTGTACTTTCCTTAGGAGAAGCAACACCTGTCACATTTTGACTTAACTGCATCTCTTAGACCACTGTCCTCCTAAAATTAAAAACATTCATCTGTAGAATCATGGAGTTTAAGGAACATGTAAAAGTGTTCAGAGTACATTGGTTACTTCTCTCAAATAGCTCTGGGTATCAAGGGCTCTTGTTCACCCAAGTTAGTAACATGAATGGTAGCCTTGCTTTTTCCTCAAGTGTTCCTGGTGTCAGTGGCTTTTTTTTCTTCTCTTATTAGAAGAAATCCCGTAAGAAGATCTGTATCCTGATTCTTGGCCTTGCTGTGGCCTGTATAATCATAGGACTCCTTATCTGGCACACAAGAAAATAAAATCTTCCCATGGAACCCAGTCTCACTGCTGAGATTTTTTCTCTCAGAGCAAACAGGCTGACTAGTCTCGGAGATGAATTGACCACCCTGAGAGAGCACAAGCTGGAACGACTTCTGGTAATAGATATTAGCAACTAATGTGCAGATAACTAGTATTTGGAATTAGCGAACCATGGAGACAGTATTTATCAGTTAATATACAAATTATATTGTTTTATGTAACTAAAATCTTGTGGTTTTGCTTTCTGTAATGTGTTATTCCCTGTCCCAGCTGTATGCTGAAGTGTGATCAATAATTGGAGATGTCTTGTTTTTGACAAGTCGCACAACTTTAACATTTTGTATGTGTAGGTAACTTTGTTGGACTGGAATGAGTGACATTCAAAGACAGCACACCACCAAGTCACATTATGTAAACCCAGCAGTTTCTAAAGTCTCCGGTATCTGCCCCATGGTTTTATTGTCTCCAAGTGGCTGTGGTTCTAGATTCTCTTGAAGAAAAGGATGTTGTTACAGATTTGAGAGGCAAGGAGGGTACGCATGGATGATAATTTGAATCTCTACGTGCTGGTCAGTTTAGCCTCGAGACTCACAACTGTGTTAATTTTTTGGGGTGTGGTTGCGGTTGTTTTTTCACAAAATGCATCATTTGAGGAGAGAATGTTCTTTGACTTAGAATCTAACAGTGCAACCTCCTTAGACAAACTAGCTGGTCACTTACTAGTGGACAAATAAGTCTCTTCCCATGCTGACTCAAGCACTAAGTATAAAAAATTTAGCTGCTCACTCCCAATTGTTTTTAGAAGCTTCCAGGGAGAAAAACACTTAAAAATGAGGCAGTGGACACCTAAGTTTACAAACTAGCAAGATTAGTGAAGAGTGTTAGCAGAAATCTTGCTTCTGAAGAAGTGCTCTTGAAGCTCACTTGTCGTGTTGTAGTAGGTCTTATGTGTGGCTTGTGAACATTTGGTATTTTCAATTCTTTATGAAACAGAAAGTGCAGAAACTGGCTGAGTGAAGTGCTAGGAGTTTCAGACTGAGGATGTGTGTGCAAATGAAAAAGATTGCTGGTTCCAGCTCATAGGGTTGGGCAGGACAAGCAGCCACTCCCCACTTTGATGTAGCTCTGAACTGACATGCACTGAGGGAACAGTAATCTGTCCAAAGCCCAAGGGGGGTGGTAAATGCAGCATACTGACCCATTTTGTATTTAATCCTTAATCCTTATTCCATGTCTCGTCTATAATAAAGTAAATGTGAAAGCTGGGAAGGGAGTGTTCTCCCAATTGCACAGTGGTTTGCACTATTGCGCCATCATTCCATCTAATAATCATAAATAAACACTTTTAAAAGCCTCTGTCAGAGCTCCTTTCTCTTGCAGTTTAGACATTGGCACAGGTGTGTTTGCAGTTCCCTCTCGAAGCAGAGTAGAAGACTTTACATCAGTACAGTAGTGTTTCCCGCAGCTTTAGTTCTGTGGTCCTGATTTTTCAGAATGAAACTACCTGAAAACACGAAATTCATTTCACAAGGACATATGCAATACTTCTGTGCAGAGTCCTGTACAATAGCTGATCCCAGAAAAGTGTATCTCATACCTCAGTGCAGCATTGGGTCAGCTCTGACTGTTTGCCTTTTGCTAGAACTTGGAGCCATTGGTGAACCTGTACGATAAAAATCTGACTTGAAAGCAAGGGAACTCGGTGTTGTTCTGCTCTTTTTTTAAAGTTTTCCTTGGAAATGGTAGAAGCTATTGATTTGTGCATGCCTGCTGCCAGGCAGAGTCCTTTGGGTGTCACACTGCCATATAAGAACAAAAGCACTTAGCTCCTCACCAGGCCTAAAAGGGAGCATTATTTGTAGGCTCCATCCTTCTTCTAGCCTGTTTCAGTCCTCTGGAAACTGGAATTGAGGACACAGGTACAGCTTGCTGAGCTCAGGGTTTCTCTAACTGCTTGACTCCTTTCCCCTCTGCACGTCATTGAGCGTGGCAGTAGCACTGCTGCGGACACTATTTTTACAGTCTTGACTAATGTTCCCGAGCTTGAAAAGTCTCCGTCAGAAACTCCCGTGGCTGTTGCTACAGGACTGCGGCGCGCTGTGCCCGGCTCTCAGATGTGTGTTCTGCCGCTCCGGGGGTGGCGCCCGGGGTGCGGGCTCCGAGCCACAGCCCCGGGGCAGCTGCGGCGTCCGAGATGGCACCGGAGGGAGGCGGCTTTTCGCTCGTACCGGCTCAGGGGTGTGTGCTCGTACCGCAGCCGTGCCCTGGGCTCTGCTCGGCCAGAGCGCTGTCCCCGGCTCCAGGGGCGGGACCGGGGCTGTCCCCGCGTTACAGAGGTGGTACCGGGGCTGTCCCCGCGTTACAGGGGCGGGACCGGCGCTGTCCCCGCGTTACAGGGGCGGGACCGGCGCTGTCCCCGCGTTACAGGGACGGGACCGGGGCCTTCCTCGGGCTCCAAGGGCGGGACCGGCGCTGTCCCCG
>VYZQ01016339.1:20503-56198 GCA_013400655.1 Mystacornis crossleyi | reverse complement strand
TAAAGATCATCTAATTTCAATCCTCACTAATGTTTGTGTTAATTATTAAGCTTTAGCTGTCCCGTGGGTCGGTACTGAAGGTGAGGATTCACTTGTGGGATGAACTCAACCGCATTGTTACTGCAACTAAATGGATGTCAAATTCCCCATTGAGAAATCACATTTTCCTGCATAATCTCATATGTTCAATACCACTTGGGAGCCTTTTCCCCACTGTCTTTGGAGTAAATATTTTTGAAAGCAAACTTTAGTAATGTTAATTTTTGAAAAATATTAAACTATAGCAAAAGCAATTTGGTAAAACCCACCTAATAGTACACGTCAGAGCATTTTCCAGTCTTGTAGATGCTGGATTTTGGGTTGATGCAAGGTGGTGTTTGTGCCCCTATGTGTGTGTGTGTGTGTGTGTGTGTGTGTGTAATTGTCTTATTTTTTCTCTGCAGAAAACTAATAAACAAGAAGCTGACTGCCTAACACTAAAAATGATTCTTTTTGTACATCTGAATTAACAGTCCTCCCAAACACTGTGGAATAACTGTCCTTTGCTTTGAAATCAGGTGCAAATATAAACTAGATTGAAAGATTTGTCACTGAACCTCAGAATTTCTACCAGTAATTTGATTATCCATCCCAAATTAAAGAGAGGCCTCAAGATCAAACTCGACACAAAGACACTGAAAGCTAACACAGTGCAGTGGGCAGAACTAAAACCTTGCAGGCGTGAGGAAAGTACATCTGCGTCAGCAGTGATTCACCCACAGAGAACCCAGCTCCTCATGAGCCTGGGGTGCTGAGACACCCTGGGAGCTCATTGTCAGCAAACATGGCAAGGTCAGAGCCACCAGAACCTGTGTCCAAGGGCTCCCTGCAACTCAGTCCAGCCTCGGAAAGAAATTAATTTAAAAAGGCACTTGTCAGGAGAAAGGGATTCACACTGCGCTTCACCTGGCGGGGTAAGGTCCAACTGAGAGGGCACATTGGGGGACATGGGGTGACCATGGGGTGACTGTGGGGTGACTGGGGTGACTGGGAGGTGCAGGGCACAGCCAAGACCAAGCTGTGGTTCTCCAGAATGGGAAGTGCCCATGGCCTGACCTGGGCTCAGAGCACGGCAGGTCCCAGTACAGGTGGTTGTAGAGAAACTGGGAGGCTGGATCCAAGCTCAGAAAGGCCGGAAGGACAGGTACAATACAGGGACAGTCCTACCTACATGCAAAAATATCTCCAAGTCAACAGCTAAGAGACAGAACAGCAGTTCTGTGAACAGCAGAACCAAAGACACCTGATCCCAAAGCAGCTGTGTCCTGTCCCTACACACACCTCCTGATGGGCCCCCAGTGCTCCCTCACCCTCCAGCTCAGGGGCACAATTACCCTGTGCCTGTCCAACAACTGCCACCCCTTTCTGGGGTTTTGGATCCAGGTTTTCCAGCCCTGCGCACTCTGCCACAGGCGCAGAGGAGGCACAAAGGCTCTGGGAGGGAGCCGTGCAGGCAGCCAGATGGTGTGACTGCTACTCTTCATCCTGGGGAAAACTGGGCTAAAAATGTAGATCACTGTAACAAAGACAGTCTTGAGGCGCAGGCTTAAGAAGCTGCACTAAAACCATCTGAGGATGACCTTTGTGAAGAGGTCCCCAAGAATAATTACTCCTCTCTGGGTGCCTGCTGTTTGCTCCTCCCTTTATCCAGGCAGGATCATGCCCTTGGTGGCTGTTTTGGCTGAAGACACCTGGAGCTCCTCACAGGACCCTGCACAGCTCTGCCTGCACACAGCCCTGCTGCACGTCTTCACACACCCTGAGCACTGGGCTGCTGTGAACTGAAGGGTTTGTTATTAAATCACTCACTCTGGAGTAACTGAATTACCCAAGTTTTAGTTGAACCAATTAACTGATATAATACATGGCTCTTGCTCTCTTAGATGAGGAGAAGCATCTTGCTTTCTGCTCGTGTCTCACTGTGAAAGTGATTTTTTTAAACACTTTAATCTAATTAACTTGCTGAGACTGAGAATCTGTTGAAGGCGCTCAGGTGATGAGAATGGGATTGTTGCTGTGTGTGATGCTAAGCAGGGAGAGAAATCTCTGTGAGGGTGAGGGTGCTTGGAAAAATGATGCTCTTAGGACACAGTTCAAAGTCCAAGAGGTCTTGCTGGCTGACCCGCTGTCCTGCTAAAATGCAGCTGGAAAGGGAAAGCAATCAGGAAGAAGCACTTTCAGAGCGCACTGACTGTGGTCTCCTCCAGAGAGCAAATCTAAAGAAAGCTAAATAAAGGGGTGCAGGTGACTGGGACCTCATAAATCCAGCTAAAACAGGGAAGCCAAGGATACACATACAGGGAGGCCCAGCCCTTCCCCATCCCAAACTCTTCCCCTTGGAAATATTGCATTCCCTCGGTGGTTTCCCTGTTCTGCAGTGATGCAGCACAAAAGGAGTGTCCTGACCATGGGCTGTGTTGCCCACAGGGGTGTTCCGAACTGGAACTGGAACGTGCCCAACGTGCGGCTCGATGCTGCAGAGCTCTGCAGAAGCAGGGAGCAGCATCCCCAGGAGCCCGCCGTGAACCATCCCCATAGCAATGACCTTGCACTGTTTGTTACGGGAAATTACAGGAGTACAGACAGGGATGAGCTCCCTGGAATCCATCCACCCTTGGATCATGGAGTAGGTGGGCCTGGAGGCAGCACTACATACAGAAGGGAAAGGATTGTGCTGACCCATCAGGCCAGGTGATAAGGAACACGAGTCCAAGGGTGGTAAAGAACACCTGTATTGAATGTAAATTGTCTCCCTGGATTTCTACCTAGAAATGAATCAGAGGGAAGCATCACAGATTAATTCTGGTTGGCCCTTGCAATGTGACTATAAATGTTATTACGAAATAAAGGATGGGGTATTATAATGATACTCTAAATGAAATAAATAAAATAAGATGCAGATTAAGTTACACATTTGCCATTAATGTTTACAAACATGAACTGAATCTTCCAGCCTGCACACTTTGACTGATTTTAAATAAGGACAAAATAAAAGTTTTCTTCTTTTCCTTCTCGTGGCATTTGAGCTCCTGTGGCTGCACAATGACATTGGTCAGACCAGATTGCCTGGAGCAGCCTGGCTGACATGGTCCCTGCTGGTGAGGACAATGAGCCATCGATGGAGGCCAGCCCAAGGTTTTGGAGCACACAGATACATGTGAATCCCTTGCACACCTATGACAGAGATACGGACAGTCTGAAGTGGCACTGAGGCTCTAAGCCTGCAAGCTTCCACACCAACCCATAGAATCATGGAATCATGGAATGGTTTGGGTGGAAAGGCACCTTAAATCTCATCTCATTCCACCCCCTGCCATGGACAGGGACACCTTCCACAAGATGTGTCTTCAGAGGTGACTTCACTCCTGCTCAGTCCTGTCCCACCCAATGCCTTTCAGAGGGGGAGAGGAGAGGTGTGAGGGGTGGTCACGCCAAATGCAGATGGAATTTTTGCTCCCCTGGGATTTGGAGACTCTGTCTGGATGCAGGGATGAGATGAGGGCATTGAGGGCATCTCAGTCTCTCGGCTGCTGTATAAGCAGATTAACTTTACGTGCAGCTGATCCATGGAGAAATGGATCGGCAGGAGTCCCTGACAGAGACAGATTTCTGCCCGACTCACATTCTGCTTGCTCACAGCAAACACGCTGGATGATGTTATTTACGTGACCTCTCTTCTCTTCTCCGACTTGCATCACTTCCCTACTCAACCTCCAGCCTGGGTCGCAGCCATCCCATTAAATTAGGCCCATCACTGAAGCAGCCCCGACAATCACTCCCCTTCCTGATCTCTCTGTTCCCACAGGAATGCTCTTGATCCCAACTGCTATCCCGTGTAAAAAGCATTTAGAAGGCAGAAAAGGAAACCAATTTCTGTGAAAATCTCCATCACTGTTGTCCGGCTGACAAGGTTGGGATTGGTCACAGGTTGGACTCAATGGTCTTGGAGGTCTTTTCCAACCTCAGTGATCCTGGGATTCTGTGATACTATGATCTCCCAAGAGGGAAAGCAGCTATGGCCACTGAGGATGTTCCCTATGCCCACCCACACTCCTTCTTCCCTCTCCCAGAGCCCCACACGATGGCAGCGCTCCCAAGGACACCCCGGGATGAGGCAGCCTGGCTGCCTCCCAGGTATTTGCTTTCTCAGTCCCATGCAGTGTAACAGCTCCCTGTGGTAATGCATTGTCTTTGGTGCCCTCCCGATGCCCCAGGAGGTTTGAGTCAACTTCCCCTGAGCTGCCCGGCCAGAGCAACTCCTCCGAAGCTCATGGAAATTTACTGCAGCATTCCACAGAGTTACTCTGGGCTGGCACCATGGAAGTGGGAGCACAATTGACCCCCTTGTTCTGCACATCTTGGCTCTGAGGCCTTAATTACACTGAACATTAAAAAAAAATCGAGTGATGGGAGGAGAGCAATTTGGCACTTAGAGAACAACAAAATTTCTGTAGCGGGTGTGTGGCAGAGGACAAGAAGCAAAGGCAAGAAAGGGAAGAACCACAGTCAGACGGACAAGGAAACACAAATCTTCTCTGGAAGCATTATTTAAATGATTTGTAACCTAATTTAGCGCATGAAGGGCTGTTCAGTTTTTGAGTGCCCTGGATGGACACAGTACTTCAGGCCAGCTCTGACTTCCAAGGACACAAGTGCTCCCCTGGACTTAATGGAACCATTTGCTCTTGAAAACGTATCCCATTTCTGCCCTATGTCAGCTTTTCCTTAACCTAGCTCGATATTCCTTTTGCCTTTGCGGGAGCATCTACACAACATCTGCTTCCATTTCCTTTCAGATCGGAGCCCAGGATTTCACTGCAGTGATTCATGGCTTACAGACCTGGAAGGGACTTGGGAATTCACCTAGTCCACACTAAAGTACACAGCTGGTACACTGTCCCGCTAAGGGAGGACCTGGCATGTCCAGGTGTTTTGGCTTCTGTAAACCGTGTCCCCTGATCCACAGCCAGCACTGAACTGGGAGACTGCCCAGGATGTCTCCTTTTGTCCCTCCTGTGCCCTGCACAGGCTGTCTGGGCTCTCAACATTCTCTGGAAGGTTCCCAGAGAAGTCCCAGCGAAGATGATTCCTGTTTATGTGATGAGCATAATGGGAGTGGGGTTGGGTTCAGCTCCGTGCTGGAGAGCCCGTAAATATCCACTGTTCAGCGGCTGCTGTTCCACTGACCCCTCAATTAAATTAAAAATGTGCACTTTATATATAATTGAAACTATGCTAATGCACAATGCACACAGAGCTCTCCTAGTCCTCAGCTCAATCTGCTGCTTTTCCCACACTGAAATGCCAATTCCTCTAGAGCAATAACGGAAATCTGCCCAAACTGTGACCAGGAGTTTATCAATCAAATCCTGGGGTTCTACTCTGAAGGCAGAAACAAACACAGGAAATTCCCAAGTATGATTAAAAGTGCTTTTCAATCCAGGTGTTGCAATAATAATTTGTCCTCTTTTTTTTTTCTCAGGACAAAGGAGCTCTTAAAATATACTCGGAAATACAAAAGCACGCTCCAAGTTCATGTCAGGGTTTGACACATAACCCAACAATCTCTGATGCTCAATTTGCAGCTTTCTTAGACCACAAGAGAAAAAAAACCCACAAAAACTCCTAGGCCAGGAATCATAACGGTGACATAAGCAAGGGACACAAAGAGCACAAGGAATTGGGCTATTGAGACAGTGTATTCCTGCACTCACCACAGAAATCATCATCACCTGCTTGCAACAAATTACTCAGCCTTTTAGAGCTCTTTCCTCGGAACTGCCATTCCCAATTGTCTCCTGGAGCAAGTGGTAAACAGCAGCAGCCATTTGCGTGTAAGCTAGGAAAAGCAGAAGAATCAGCTGGGCTCCAGCACTGCTCCTCACGGCCCAGTGAGCTCTCATTGAATCTCTCAATCCTTAATAACCATTTGGCCTTAATTGCTGATTTTATCGTAGCCCAGTACTTATGCCATAATTGATGAACATTGTTTGCAGCGGAGTTTTATGGCTCTGCCTTGCTCCAGTGCCTGTGCAATTGGATCTGCCATTCCTCACGCATGGCACGGTGGTGCCTGGCACCATCTAGTGCTGGGATGCCCGGCTGCGGCATGGCACCGGCCTCAGATCTTGGAACCACAGGATATCCTGAAGTAGAAGGTGGAAGGAAGCCCAAGGATCATTGAATCCAACTCCTAAATCATCTCTGTGGGAAGCAGCTGGTGCAGGCCAGAGCAGTGCTCAGCAACCAGATTGAAAAATCCTCTTAAAACTCCTTGTCAAACTGCCCTGGGTACAGCACAGAGCCCTCAGAGACAGGAGTGTGGGGAGGGGGCCAGGCAAACCTCGCCCGAGCTTGATAGCAAGAGGTTTAGGCTGCAAAATACAGAATATTCTCGACTCCTGCAGGCTTCCTGAGGACTCAGCAATGGAGCTCCTCTCCTAAGAGGAAAGGCTGACTGGGTGAAGTGCATTTCCCAGCCAGTCCCACTGCCCTGATCTCTGACTCCCAAAATATCCACCCCCTCTTTCTGGAAACATTTCACCGCCAAGGAGCAGAGTCCCTCAGCATGATGAGCTTTGACTTGTTACTTTAATGTGAGTTTGGGGATATTTAATCACTAAAACAAAAACATCAGTTCCCAGCTGTGAATCCAGAGCACAACCAGGACAAGGTGATTTTGACACTTTATATGAACCTTTATACATTATGGCAAAACTGTTGGGGTTTTTGGTGTATGAAGCAGAAAATTCCCTGATGGAGCTTGGGATGCTTAAATGCCTTAAAATCTTGGCCTCAAGCTGTTATCAAATTTAGAATAGGCAGCAACAAACATAAAACCGCCACCATCCGTACCAGTTTGGAAATCAATTATTTTAGCAGCACTCACATTATCAAATTAAGGTTTTTAAAAAGATGTTTCATGTAACCAATTCCCATTTATCAGAAAAGTGCCTCAATATAATACCATGCACCAGACAGAAGATTTTTTAAATAAGACAGGTTTATTGGAGAATTGTCTACTAGCTTTTTGACCCATGAAATGTAGTTAACTTACATCTACTGTAACTGGCATCATGTGGCAGCAGCTGGGGCCTTTATTACAAGGCAGTTCCAGCAACAAGAGTTGAGGAAGGGCTTCATTGTCCTGGGGAGCATGAAAACATAGAGTACCTGCCCTTGGAATATCTGAATGTGTATCCTATGACCATAATCATCTGGGGAAAGTGAGGCCAGGCATACATTTTTAAACATCTTCTTTAAATTTCAAGGGCATGATCTGCAAATTGTATCATCCTGGACTCTCTCTAATTCCCCAAAATAAACACAGTAACACTCGGCACCACACGGATATACTTGGTGCGACTTCCAGAGCAATCCCATACACTCCTGGAGGCAATGGCAGTATTTGTGTTGCCTAAAAAAATGTTATAAAAATGCTTCCAATGAAGCTGTTCCATGAATGTTATTGGCTGTAGTAGAGCCTCTGAAATCTGGCACAGCAACACCCCCTCAAGCGACAGAAGTCTTTTCTTTGTCCCAGGAAATCTCATGTATATTTAGCAGAGTTAAATTTAAATTATTATTTTCTTCCTCTGCTTGTGCTCCCCAGCAACAAAGAAACAGTAATTGAGGTGGATGTTTTGTGAAACCACAACATGAGACAACAGAACCACAACTCCCTGTGTTAAAATACTTGTCTGCACTCCAGCTGAGCTCCTTCCCACCACAGATAACCTTTCTTTCTAGGAGCCGGGAATAACCACAAGCTTCACCCACTCCGAGGCCACAGCTACCTCATGTCCAAGGATATTTTTCTTTTTGCCCCGCTTCTTGTTCCCCAGGCCACCTTCTTCAACAGCTGCTCCAAGGACCTGGCTGCAGCTCTGCTCCTCTGAAGCTCATCTCTTCCCAGGGAAATCCACAGCAATGCTTTCCCCTTCCTGCAACCACTCCTGCTCGAGGGAAAAGGGGCATTTTGATCCCCCCACACCCGCTCTGGGCATGCCCAGCCTGGTTTGCATCCCCAGGAGCTCCGTGAGCCCTGAGATGTCAGCTCCTCTCTGAAGCTCAGCACAAAACCGTTCCCAGCGCACCATTCACTCTTCATTCCCTCACAGATGCTTCCCTGCAAAAATCACTCCAAAATCAATGCTTTGCCTTTTCTGTGATTATCACAATAACCTAGGGGAGCTCCTGCCAGCAGCTGTGGCTTTATCCTTGCTGGAAATGTCATTTGCTTTTACAGGAATTCCACCAGCCCCTCAGAGCTGCTACTAAAAATGAAAACAAACCTTCTTCTGCAGAATGCTATTGAGAGAAAGCACCTTCTTCCAAAATAGCAGAGTGCACTGAGCCTCCCCAGCTGCTTCCCAGGAACAGATGTGCTCCCTGCTCCCGGCCTGGGATGCAGCTTCAAGCCAATCACAATTCCCTGGATACAGGTCTGCTCTTTGGGCTGGCATTCGGTGAGGCAGTCCCAGATGTTCCAGGGTTTGTTTTCATAAAGCAACATGTTCTAAGAGATTGATTCTGATACCTCACTCCAAAGCACTTACTCTCAGAAAGATTTCCAAACCTCAGATGCCCATAAATAAACACAACCCCATTTCAGCTCTAAACCCCAGTTCTGATTCCATTCAACTCCTTCTCCAGCTGCTCAAGTGCCATCTTCACCCTTCAGAGATACAGCAAATATTTTCCTTAGAAGTCAACAGGCCTTAATTGGCTTCTGCAGCCCAAGTTACACTTTATTAGAGATGGGAAAGAGATGGCCTCAGAGCACTGAGGGCCACTTGTGGGCACTCATCGAATGTGCTGAAATGGCAATGAACTATTTTTACTGTTCTTCCTGCAAATGAGCACCCAAAGTGTTCGCAGACACAGCTCTGAGGTGAGGAGGTCCTGGACACTTGCAGGACAACAGTGCTTTAAGCATCAACCTCACCCACCAGCTGCAACAATCACATTCCAATAAAACACCCCTCCAATGCCATCCCCCTGCTAGAGCTGTTTTCTTACTTTAACTGTAGTTTTACAAATCTCCATGGAAATGCTGCTCATTTGGACAGTTGCTTGGCATACTAACAGATGGAGTATGTTAATCAGTTGGTAAGGATATGCTAAAAGTCGGGGATAATTTGAGTTTTGCGTTCAGAATGTTTGTAAAAAAACCACAAACTTGAAATACATTTTGAAAAAAGGTTTATTCTGCTACAGTGGAAGAAAACAGGATCCTAGAATCTTTAATCAGAGGCATTTAAAATCACCAATTTTCTGTAATGCTGAATAGATTATTAAATCAGACTGTCTTCTTATCTTTGAGTTAAATTATGCACAAAAAATAAATATGGCTAAATTTATCTTTCATTTAAAAACCTGCTCTGGATTCTGAAGGGATCAAAATACTTGGCTACTTGGCTAAAGCAACAACGCAGATTTTTTTACTGCTTTAAGTGATAAAAGTGCCATGGCAGTAACAATACAACACTGGTTCTAAAAATACCTCACGTGGGGCTCCTAAACTTTCCAACTTCACAGCAAGGGAAAAAAAAGGGAAGCAAATAATCAGCAATTCCTTTGCAAAGTGGAATGTCTGAAGGGAAGAAGAAAATCAAATGTATGTGATGGATTTCATCAGCAAAACCAAGCCAGGAGGATGCCCTCAAAGAGTTCAAGGGTTGAACCAGCAGTTTTTGAGGTTCCTTTGCATGTTTTCTCCCCTGATAAGCGCTCTCATGCTGCTGCTTACACGCCTCTGCAGCACCACCAGTCCTGACCATTCTTCCTCGGAAAATGTTAACACCTTCCAGAACCACTGTAATTTCGTATTATCAAACCTCTGCACATTTTTATGACATCCTGGTAATGCTAACAGAAAAGTCATTAAATTACATCAGTTTTTCTTCTCTGTGACATAGAAAAAAGTCCATAAATGCCAGCTGTGTTACTTCTTCTTGATTATATTACTGGATATAAGAGTTTGCTGTTTTATCACTATTCTTTTGTTAAATAACCTTTGTGTATATTAATCTGGTTAGTGGCAGACAAATGGAAAAGATGCACAGCAAGATCTGGAAGGTTTTGATATAACACCAAATACATTTTCTTCTTTGGATCCTTCACTTTCTCCACGATAGGTACAGGGATAAAGGCTTCATTATTGTGCTTGCTCTGTGTTTCAGGATGAAACAATGCGAGTGCTGCAGGGAGCGATTTCCCTGTTCACACCAGATCGTGGGCAGAGAAGCCAAGGATCAGCCAAGATCTTGTCAGAGGCTGAGGTGAACATGCCATGGGATACATTATTCCAACACACAGTGTAAGATTACAGCCAGGGAGAGGGAGGAGGAATACCTTTCCAACCAGGAAAAGAACGGACTAGGACAGGATCACAGGGCATGGAACACAGATGAAATTAAATGGCAAATTAATTGGAAAAGGAAAACTCCCTGGTATTTCCTCAGTTCCCAGATATGCAAAGGAAACCACAAGAAAATGTGCAGGGGCCAGTTCTGACCCTGAACTCTGAGGAGCTGGGAAATCAAACAAATTCCAACAGGAACAGCTGAAACAGGAGAGGGGGAAACACCACTAAGCACAGCATGGAGAGATTTTTGAGCTGACTCTTACAGGTTAGTACAAAACCAAAGTGTGTGAAACCCAGGTATAAATTAAATAAAATAAACCCAGGTATAGTTCTGAGCTCAAATCTGTCACATTTCTATTGTATTTCCATTATGTAGACAAACATTTCCTGGCTCACAGTGGTCAGGCTGGCACAGAATAAGTGTAGCCAGAAGGAACAAGCTGAACAGGTCAGACTTAAACCCTAGAACTATCCAGCTCCATAAAGAGGAAAAATTTGCAATGCTGGATTTGGAATGTGAATCTGCACTGCCATCTGCAGAGAGCAGGCTGGCAAATTAATGGGCCATCAGTGTAGCAGCAATTAAATAGCCAAAGCGCAAATATTGATATATAATGCATGGAATCAGGTGGGAAGGAGAAAGCTGTGACACCATTGTCACAGCTGACATTCTGCACAATGTATGCTGTGTCTCAGGAAGGTATTTTATACTTAATTTCTTAAATACTGTCCTTTTTGCTTCTTTTGGAAGGAAAACTGATCCCCTTCCGTTTCTCCCACATCATCCCCACACCATTTGCAGCTGGAGGTACTGGGGTTGTGCCCAGGAGCTCACCGTGAATCTCTGCTGCCCAAGGTGCTTGGCCACAGCAGTGCAGCAGAACTGTTACTAAATCCCGTCACAAGGAGTAAAGCCAAGTCCAAAGTCTCTCTATGGGTGAACACCCGCATGCCCGACTTTGCTGTGGTGTCTCTCCCCTCACACCAAACCCCGACTTTGCCGGGATCTCAATCCTGTCACGCCAAGAGAGTGGCTGCAGCCACGGCTGGAGCTGGTTCCACGTTTCAGCCCAGCTCTGTGTCCCATTTCTCCCTGTGAGAACCAGCGGCACAGCGACATTAACACGGGAATCTGCCCAGGAATAAATGTGTTATCTGAGTGTTTTTATAAAACGAATTATTCACCCCCTCACTTCACTTCGGGGACATGCTTTGTTCCCTTTGTTGTTGAGACGGAAACATCTCTCAGGTGCGCGGCTGAGAGGCCCATGACGTTCCTGCCCAGTGTGCTCTCCTCTGGAGCCAGGCTGGGAGAGCTGGGTGTGTTCACCCGGAGAAGGCTCCAGAGAGATCCTGGAGCCCCTTCCAGGGCCTACAGGGACTCCAGGAGAGCTGGAGAGTGACTTAGGACAAGGGCCTACAGGGACAGGGCACACGGAATGGCTTCCCCTTGCCAGAGGGCAGGGATAGATGGGATATTAGTAAGGAATTCTCCCCTGTGAGGGTGGGAAGGCCCTGGCACAGGTTTTCCAGAGCAGCTGTGGCTGCCCCTGGATCCCTGAAGTGTCCAAGGCCAGGTTGGGGCTGTGAATGTGAAAAGTTTCCCTGCGCACGGCAGGCGGTGGCACTGGAAGGTTTTTAATGTCCTTTTGCGACACTGTGTGACGCTCCAGCCCCGTCCGTGCCGCCCCCTCGGCCCAAGCTGCCTCAGGGCAGGCAGCACCAGCCTCTCGCGAGAGCTCCGCGGGCTCCTCTCGCGAGAGGCGCAAGGGGCGGGTAGCGGGCGGGGCGCCGCGGTGGCGTCTCGGCCGGCGGCCGGTCGGTCGGTCCCTCACGGCCCAGCGGTGGCGGCGGCTGGGCCGGGGGCGGCACTGGGACAGCCCTGCTGGGTACCGCCCGCTCCCCTCGGGCTCTTCCCTCCTGCCGTTCTCTCTCAGCTCCCCTAGCCCGCCGCCCTCAGGGCCTCTTCCCTTCCCGCAGCCCCCCCACCTTATCCCCCTTCCGCACGGACCCCTCAGTCCCCCTTCGGCTCATTCCCTCTTCCTCCCTCAGGATACCCACTTCCCCTCACATCCCCCTGCACCCTCAGGGCCCTTCTGAGCGCCTTCGCCGCTGCCCCTGAAGCCCCCCCCCCCTCGGCCTCCCCCATGGTGGGGTTCGGGGCAAACCGCCGGGGCGGCCGCCTGCCCTCGCTGGTGCTCCTGGCGCTGCTGGCGGTGATCGCCGTGCTCGCCTTCCATTGCTGGAACGCGGCGTCCCGCCAGGCCCTGCTGCGGGAGGAGCTGGCCGAGCTGCAGAGCCAGGCCCAGCGTACCGAGGTGGCGCGGGGCCGCCTGGAGCGGCGGAACTCGGACCTCCTGGGCAAGGTGGACTCGCACAGGAAGCAGCTGGAGCAGAAGGAGGCGGACTACAGCCACCTGAGCAGCCAGCTGCAGGCCAGGGACGGCCAGGTGAAGAGGTGCGAGGACGGCAAGGTAAGGGGAGGGGGCGGCGGTGGGTCCCGGTACCCTGCGGGGCGGCTCAGCCCTGGGCACTGTTAGTCCTCGCCTGCCCAAGGTGGCCCCGCAGACTCTTCAGCCCGGGAGTGAATCAAGGCCCCGAGGCGCAGGTTTGGTGCTGCTGGGGCAACTGCAGCGCACTCTGTTTTCTGAAAACGTCCCCAGAAAGATCTGAAGATATCTGTGTGTTTGTGAACAATGAAAATCCCGAGAGATCGCTTGTTTCTAGACGGCTGTTTCAAATTTACTTACTTTTAATAGCTTTCTGTCTCTGCTAAGAATATTTGATCTTTTGTGATCATTCAAGAAACCAGACACAGCAGTAAAAGTACAGTTTCAAGGGAAATGAAACCAGTGTGGTGCTCAGTAGCACCCTGAGCTCGCCTCTTGGAATGCCTGGTACAGCACACTCTGATTTTTATGCTGCCAGCGTATACTTGGGGGAAAAAAAAAAAAACAAAAAACAAGCAACCCTACTGCTGACTAACGTGTAATTTTCCTTGGCTTGGAGAAGCCAAGCTCATAGAAAATTCAGCTAGCCCTTTCAGTGGGGGTGGCCTGAGGATTTCTTTTGTTGTGTAAGATGAGTGAATGCCTCAGCTTTCACCGTTCTGCTTTCATAACTGTCCTGAACTGAGAAGTTCACGGGGCTCAGCACACAAGTCCTGCTCAGGGGGCATGTGGGGTGTATTTGTATGCAGGTCATCACTCTGCTCATTAAACACTGCTTTCACAGGGGGATCTATGGAAATGTCACACTCTCAAGGGTGATTGCTGGCTAGGTTTGTTTTTTCTGGCCCTTTCTTATCACACACTGGATGAGCAGTCTCAGAAAATGCATTTAGTTGTCACAGAAAAAGCTGAATATGTACATGTCCCATTTCAGAGTTAGACTCCCTCAAACTGATTAAGTTTGTATTAAAGTTTCCTACTGAACCTTTAAAATTAAGCCCTTTGTGTGTTCAGCAACCGTTATTTTTAATTTTTATTTTTCCTTAGACTGCAATAAAAAGTCCAGTTGGATATGACACGGACTTTGTGATCTTAAAGGTGTTTCCCAGCCTCAATGAGTCAGTGATTCTAAAGCAGTTGGGGTTTAGCCAAGACACTTTCCCTTCTGTCTTTCAAAAGGGCAGTCAGCTTGTCTGGTGCATTAGTGTAACTGCCTATGGGTGTAAAACTCCCCCGGCAGGATTCAGGTAAGCTATCAGCACAATTCTTGAAGGATTTCTTCCTGGAAGGGGTGGCCAGGCACTGGAACTGCCCAGGGAGGTGGTGGAGTCCCTACCCCTGGAGGTGTTCAAGGAAGGCCTGGACATGGCATTCAGTGCTCTGGGCTGGTGACAAGGTGGGGATCGGGCACAAGTTGGACTCAGTGGTCGGGGAGGGCTTTTCCAACGTCAGGGATTCTGTGATCAGTTACTGGGCTGCATGGTAAGGTGTGCTTTTAATGCAAGAAATTAGTATTTTTTTGGAAATCTGTGATGTGTTCCTGTAGGACGGCAGGGGAGAAGATGTAGGTCTAAACTGGGGGTGCAGCCCCGCTCGAATGCACAGGGCACAAACACATGCTGGTGGCTGCCCCTGCCTGCCCACCACTGTGCTGTTCCCAGTGATCCGCCGGGGTTTTCGATGATCTGCGGGTGACACTGCACAGGGCAGAGCAGGAGGGCAGCAAGAGAAACGTGCCTAGTAAACTTCCCAAATTAAATTTAGTGTTAATGGCCTGCAGTGTGTGCCATGTGTCTTCCTTCTTTGTTCCAGACACTGCCAGTTAAGACCATGTGAGCTCATAGCTTTTGAACATCCTCTCTCTTGTGTTCAAAATGTTCAGAGTGCCCTAAGAGGCCAGAATAGTAGGATTTTATCTAAAACCAGTAGCTGGCCTTTTTTCCTCCCATGTAAGCCACTGTCTTTTCTCAGTGGCAACAGTGTTTATTTTTTTTCTAAAACTCTTTGAGTGCCTTTACTTAAGTGACTATTACTTCTCTGAGAGTAGAGAATAAAGCTTTGTTTTAGAGATTGAAAGTCTGTCACAAGGAAACAGTAGTAGATATAAAGTGTCTGACCAAAAAAGGCTTGCATGGTAATTTTTTTCCTCTCAAAATAGAATTTAGCAAATCTGTCTGACCAAACTGCTTGTTACCTGTGATCTTAGTCCATCTGTGAAATGCAGGAGCCGAAATAAAACCCCAACACTGGTATCAAGTGATCACAAAAAAAGCAGGCTCATTTTAAGGAAAACTCAATTGAAGATTCTGCTCTGGTGGTTCTCAGTGTCAGATGTGCTCCTTTGTGCTCAGCTGAGGTTCTTTGCCTTGTGGTCACATAAATCAAGTGCCTTTCCCAGTGCTGAGGCAACTACAGTTCCTGCAGCAGCTTCCTCTTGGCTCAGGGATCTCTGGAGTGAAGGCCAAACCCTTGGCTCTGTCCTTTGTCCCCTGCTTGTGGAACGAGCCTGTCACCCGGCACCAGGGTGGTGTTTGCCCTTTGGAGCAAATATGGGCGTGTGACCCAGTGTCTTTTGTTTAAAAAGAAGCAGCAAAAGCATGAATTCTTGGGAATTCTCCCCTCCTGTGGTGAGCTCCTGAGGGTCTGTTGGTCTTGGAACAAACAAAGAATTCTCTTTTGGAGCTCACTGTGAGAGGCAAACAGGGGTAATGCCTACCCTGGAATTTGGGCAGGTGCTGCATGCACAGGTAGCAGCAGCTTCTTGAGTATTCCATGGGGTTTTTACAGCTTGCCATTAGGTTTTGGGGTTTTTCCATAGCTTTGCACATCCATTTGCAGTAAGCGCAATAAAATGTGTGACTGGCAGGACTCTATGATGGAGAGGTTCCAGGTGGCAGGCGCCCAGCATGCAGGGAGCACCTCTCATTCCATACCTGCTGCTGGCCATGCCAGGTGTGGAACACAGCCGTGCCCTTACCTGCTGCCCAGAAACGCTTGGGGATGAAGCTGTTAAGTGAAACATTCCCGGGAACAGCTGGGTCTGTTCTTTGTTGCCAAAACTTGGTAAGTCCTCAGTTTGCAAAGCTGTAGCTTTGACAGCAGCAATTTGGAGTTGTTACATGGTAAGACTCATAACTCAGCACTGGAGGGTTGCCGTGTGTCCATGCACAGGATTTCTGGTGTTTTTTTCCTGTGCAGGGCTCATTGGGCTTCAGAGGGTTTATTTTCTCTATCCCAAGTGCTTGAAAAGGCCCCGAGGAGCCCCTGAGAGCTCAGCAATACAAACAGGTCTAGACCAGAGGAGGACACGGCCCAGGAAGAACTGGATGTGTGCCATGGCTCGTGGAGTGTGGGTTTTGCATGTGTAGGTGGAACAGATCCCATGAATCATACAAAAGCTTCTTCCCTTTCTGTCCTTCAGATGAGGGACATTTGCTGTCAGCTGAGCTGGTTTGGATATAAATTCTGTCACTTCTCTCTGAAACTCAAAATCACCAAAAGGAAAGATTGTGTGATAAAAGTGCTACATGTTCCCATGCAGCTCCTGCTCACAGAGAGCAGCCCTCCCCCAGCCAGGCACATAGTTATGGGATGAGCAGGAGCCAGTGGGAAGGGTTTGTGTGTGAGGAATTCTCATAGATGAGGGTCTGAAAACAGACCCCGCTGTTTCCCAGGATCTCCTTTGTTTATAGATTTATCAGATTCTGGGAAACAACTGCATTAGAGTGGAAGACAGGAAAATGTGGTTATTGCCTGTGGTTTTGCAAAATAGGGGGAGACACTTGTTCATAACTCAACAAATCACTATGTGTACCTGCTCCCCTGTCCCGGGTCATTGGAGGGGGAGCTGGCATGGTGGGTGCCCAGTGGATGGAGAGGCTGGGTGGTGACTTGTGTCTTCTGCTTCCCTGTGTGTCCCCACTGCAGGGCCAGTTGTGCATTTGAAGTGATGCTCTGCAAGTCCTACCCAGGCCGTCACTGATGGGGTATTGCTTTTTGTATTCTGTAAGGGGCCTTGAATGCTTCGGTGGGCAGAGCATGAGGCAAACCTCTGACATGCCAGGAGGCTCCTTGAGTGTCCCTGTGGGGAGTAATTTTGTCCCTATTTCAGAGTGCTGTGGTCAGAGGGCTCAGGTTACCTAAAGATCACATTCCTGGTGGAATTAATAAATGCTGACAGATTAACTGTGGAGCTGGACTTTCCTGTCATGTTCCAGGGTTTGGAGAAAATATGTTCGAGGCCATTTTGTTTATTTTACTGTTTTTTCCAGTTCTACTTGCTTGCCTTTTTGGGGGAGAAAAGCCTTGTGAGGCAGCGCTGTGTCCTGTCATAGGTGGGAGCCGTGGTGGTCCCTCTCCAGGCCCTATAACCCTCTTGGCTTTTGTTTTGGGCATGGGTCAGAATCTGCCTGCGCTCCTTTGTGCCCTGCTCCAGGGATGAGCCAGGATGCTGCAGTGCTCTGCTGCCAGGGATAGCCAGGATCCTGCAGGGTGGCACAAAAACTCTGCTGCCCAAGGAACCTCTGTTGTGTGCCGGGAGCTGTCAGATGCGTGCTCCATCAACACTGTGTGCTGCAGAAAAGCACCATCCCTACAGTTCCTGCATGGCTGGAGTCCCAAGTCAGGAATGTCTGATCATACCCCACATGGGACAAGTGGATCAGCCTGGTCAGAGTGCCTTTTGTAACAACAAATACACAACGGGAAATGTATTTAAAGAATGAGTAATTTGATAAAAGGGAAGGCAAGTGAAGGGGAGGAAGTCCTAAAGGCAGGGCAGATGTCAGTATTTTGGGGTTTTTTTGACAGGAAATGGAGGTGACTGATGCAGACACTTCAGGGACTGGGGGGAGGGGGTGGGGAGCGGAACTGAAACAGCCCCTGTGTCCAGGTGTGTCCCTGTGTATGTCCCAGCATGTCCTGGCCGAGTGGCTGTGCTGGCACTGCAGCGTGCTGTTTCCAGAGGTGACACTGACCTTGTCACCCACGCGTGACAGCCCTGCTCAGCACCTTCCTGCAGTTACCCTTTGTACCACCATGAAACTGCAAGAAAAGCAGCCGCAGCACTCGAGGTGCCTGAGGGCAGGTGAGGATTTTTAGCCCCTTTCTCAGAATATTCCACATGAATCTTTCTCTTTGTTCCTGCTGGTTTTTGTCTTTATATAATTACAAAACAAAACATCTTTACTTCAGGACTTTGTGTACGTGCATTTCTTACTTACTGTAACTATTTCTTTCCTTATTAAAAATGCCAGAAGCTGTTGTAGAAGTGTACTGGTATGAGATTCCCTCTCAAAATAAAATGTGTGTTAGGATGTTAGATAGCAACACATAAAAGATTTATTTAATATAACTATTCTATTATATCATATACCTTAGGTAACAATTGGTTTGGCTGTTGATGCTGTGTTTATTTTTATCCACCTGTGCTTTGACATTGGCTGTTTACAGTCCCTCTTGCAGTATCAGGATGCCGCATGTTTATTTTAGTCCAGACAATCTACTTTTTTGATATAAATATGTTCTGGAATTAAGATTTAAGCTGTTGTTAGCAAAGCCTGAGCACAGTGTTTAGTTTGGTGATGTCACTTACAGATCACTAAATACACATTTCTTAGATTTACAGGAACTTTGTGCATGTCACTCCCATAATCCTGTCCACACATTGGCTTTACAAAGCAAACAGACACACCTGAGTCTTCACAGCCCAAACCCTCCCCAACCTGCTGGTCACCTGTATTTATCCAACCTTTTCTTCCTTCCAGATGAAGCTGCAGAACAACATCTCGTATCAGATGGCAGACATACATCGGCTAAAGGGTGAGGGATTCACGGCCAACTCATTTGGCAGACTGAAGTTGTGCATTTTAACTGCCCAGGTGCTGCAGAATGCAGTTTAAATGAAGGATCTGGTGATGCTGGAACATCTTATGATGTGAAATCTCATTGTATTTGTTACGTGGTGTGGGTAAGTGCAGAGTTGGCTCTCACTTACTTTGCTGCAGAAAGAACGTGTGTTCTGGCACTGCTGAGTTACAAGACAGCAGAATCATTTTCATGGCCAAATATACAGTTTAGTAGAGTTTGATCAGAAACACTGTGATGGTTATGCTGGGTTAGAAAAGGTCCAGGAAACATCTCTGAAGTTCTGTACAGACATGATTATAATGCCTGTGGTGTTGCTGTATTCAGAGTACTTCAGAGTGAGCTGGAACGTGCTCAGATGTGAACATGCCTGCACACAACACATGTGGCTTCTGCCTGTATCCGTGTAGCTGCAGCTTAAAATAGTAGAGAGCTTCATTATTTGTAGCCTGAGGAACAGGGAGAACTTCTAACGCAGTTGTGAAGACAGGAGATCCATGTTGGCTTTATGGATAGCAGGAAGGTGCTTCCTTTTGTACACTTAGTGCAGACAGCGTTTGAAGTAACCTGGCTGCGCTTGCGTGTTACTCAGAGTGACAGAATCTTTCAGGAAATTAAGGAGATTTCCAACAGGTAAGTGAAATAGCATTGTGCAAGGCTTCTCAATGCAAAGATACAGAAACATTTAGGGGGGTTGGCATAGTATCAGAAGAATTTGTCTCTAATTCATGCTGCCATCTGGCATACACAAGTAAAGTGGCATCTTCAAATTGGTTTAAGAATCTTTAATGTCTAGACATGAAACTTGAGCAATTTCTTACTTATTTAGCAACATTGGAAATTGTGTCTCCCATGGGGCATTTTTTGTTATCTTTCTGTATTCATGTTGATTTTTGCTTTTTGGCCTAGAACAACTGGCAGAGTTACGGCAGGAATTCATCCGCCAGGAAGATCAGCTGCATGAGTACAAGAAGAACAACACGTACCTGACAAGGAGGCTGGAATATGACAGGTATGTCCTCAGTAGTGTTGGTAACTGCAGGCTGGTGTGTGTGATGGGGACCTGTATTTACCAAGAAGTGCTATTTAATCTTGTGTCTACTAATCCTAAAATGCGGGTATGCTCACTTGGTGATGCACCTGAGCTGACTGTTTGACTTTCAAGTTCTTTGGGGTGTTGTAGTCCTTCTCCCAACATGAGATAGGAGCTAAGAAAAATCTTGACTTAGTGGAATTGTTCTGCATTTTTAAGTCAATGTGTTTTTTTATAACATGGAGATTTAGTTCACTAACACGTGAATGTTTAAAGGACACAGTCCTGTGTCACCAGTGTTGTTAATTGCTGCCTTTCTAGCAGTGTAATTTCATTTGTTTCAACCAAAGCTGAAAGCACCTTGCGGAGATTGAAATTTTAAGTTGACTTCAGCCTTTTAAGTTGATGATAGAGAAACAGGAGAACAAATACTCCTGCAGCTCTGAGGAGTGAGGAAGACTTAACACTTGAGAAAGCGTTTGAAACTTTTATACACATAAAGTGTTTCTGTGCTCTGTTGAGCGTTTGTGGGACATGGGAGTTTGGTGATTGGGCTGATGTCATGGCTCGCTGGGGAAGTTGGGACACCTGGCTGTGTATTCAGATTGTGTTATTTGAGTTGGGAGCAGTAACTGATAGCGGTAGTTGTGCACCTTCTCCATTGACAGCCAGGGGAGACACATTTCCTTCCCAATGGAATTAATATTTACAGGCAGATTAACTGTGGAGCTTGACCTTTTGGTTGCATTCCAGCTTCTCGAGGAAGTATATTCCAGGCCATTCTCCTTAGTTTACTGCTTTTTCTGCTCTGGGCCTATTTTTTCCAGTTCTGCCTTCTTTCTGTATTCAGTCCATTCCCCCTCCATATGCATGCCAGGACCAGGCTTTTTGGACAGACTATTCTAGTTATATCTCTTAGGTTTGGCTTTTTGTGCCACTTCATATTTATTCCCTTATTTTATTTGTGGGAGAGCAAACCCAGCAAATGAAGTGTAACTAATGGTGTGTTTCTCCTCAAGCCTCCAGTGTGGGCAGCAGATCAAGGAAATGAGACTGCAGCATGAAGAGAACATCAAGAAATTAATGGACCAAATTGCACGGGAACAAAAGGTAATGCCAAGAAAGCGTGTGTTGAATGAGAAGAGCCCAAAGACTCCTGTTTGCCTCAGAGATGTGGAGGCCTGGGACATTTCTTCCCCAACTTTGTGTTCAGTATCCCCCTGAGCAGCCCTAAGTGGGTGTTAGTGTAAGAAGTCTGCCTGTTGTCTCACCTGGTGGATTGAGCTCCAAGCTGAGGCCAAATTCTTTCTTCTGCTCCAGCCTTCCTCCATGATGTCATTGCTGAGGATTTCAGTTCTTGCCTGTAACATGGATATCACTGTTCAGCTCTCCAGGGTGGGATCGGTGTTCTCACAGCCTTACACAGGTTATTGCAGAGGGAGCCTGAGCTCTGCCGAGACCTCGAGGTGCTAATGTGATGCAAATTGTAATGGTACTGGAATGGTATCAAGGGTGTGATTACATGAAACAGGCTTCCAGTAGAATTTGGGCCTCTTTCCTGCAAACAGATGCTTAAAATTTTGTTTCTTTACTTCATCTATAAATATCTCAAATAACAGGGCAGACTGAGAGCAAGTTTGTCACATCTTCTCTTACAGTCTAGAATTGTTTCAAGGCTCTGACCTGAGGCTTAAGGTTGATGTTACCTTAACCTGTTTGTGTTGTACTTAACACCTGTGTATGGCAGTAGAAATGTCCTGCAGCTGTGCTGTATTGCACATTTTCTGTCTAGTTGTGTTTCCAGACCCCCAGGATCCAGCTTTGTGCATAGAGGACTCTGCTCTTTGCTTTGGTGATTATTGAATTCATAAGTGCAATTTTGCTCACCCAAAGTAATCCTGAATTTGAGGGTGTTTGTTTTGTAATTTCCAGGGAAGTGTTTAATGTTGCCTCTTACTTGTTCTAACAGGCCACACAAAAAATTCAGTCCAGTAGAGACACTGCAGTCAGTCCCAGCAATGGTGACCAGGCAATACCTGAGACTGCTGCAGAGGTAGCAGATAAAGACACAGTGAAGAATGAGGACCCTTCAGAACATGTTGCAAATGGCAAAGGTATTTCCTTTTTGGGGCACTTCTGATAGAAAATGGGCCAGTTGTGTTGCATCCTTTGCCAGCCTCCAGACTGTGCATTTCTCTGAAGTAGAAGAAGGAATTGTTTGGCTCAGATAACTTGATTAGCTGCAGTGATTGTTCTAAGTTAGAGCCTTCCACAAGAGGGAAATTCAGTGTTCAGACTGAAGAGTTAGTAAGGCAGAATATCCTTTTCTTATCTTGCAGAGAAAATCAAACCAGGAGGAGATGCAGGCATGCCTGAAATAGAAGATAATGACCCTGCTAAAGCTGAAGATACTCCCACTGGTTAGGAGAAGTACTCCTCATTCTTTCACATTTGGGTCTTGGTGATGTAGATGTTGTGTGTGAACACCATGTGGTTCATAGTGAGTGCAGACTTTTAAAATCTCTCTGTGGTAATAAAATTCAAGTGGGATGTAAAATCAGATAATTTCTACTGTGCCTTAGAGGTTTGAATTCTCAAAATGAAATGTTTTGGATAATGTCACTCCTGAAATCTTGTCTTTTTTATTTTCATTAAGGAAACTTTAAAAAAAAAATTTACGGGATTGTTAGAGCAAGACCAGGTAAATAGTGTGTTTGTTTCATGTTAATGCCTTTGTCCCTGTTTTGTTTTAGCTTTAAAGAAGCCACTTATTTCAGCTCCTAAAAGTGAAGGCCATCAGTCAGTTATGAATCTTCCAACTGAACAGCCCCATGCTCCAAACCTGGAACCAGGTAAAATTCCTGTTAGCAGGTGACAAGGCAATACTTTGGTTACAAGAAGAAAACCAAGGATAAATTTCTGCAGGATCCAAGGTTGTGATCTTACCTGGCTGAGGCACTTGGGCTGCTGTTGTATGATCTCTTCTTGTACCCTCCAAACCAATAATTTCTGGGCCTTTTGACCAATCGCAGCTAAGTTTGAGTTAGAAGTTTCAAGGATAAGTGCTTCAAGATTCCTCCAGTGGACAGAGTAATTGAAATGAATGTTGCTCCTTAGGGTACTAATTAGGGCTGCACCACCCCCTCAGGGATTGGTTGTTGATCTCTTGGTAGCCACAGTCAGATAAACCAATGTTCCTGTCGCCTGCTCAGTGTCCTCCTGTCCCTGGGAACAGCGCACTTGAGGGTGACGTGGGGAAGGTTTGGGATGTGCGAACTTGAAGTCCTGCAGTGAAAGGGTTTGGAAGAATTGCAGTCATAAAGAGACAAACCCATAGAAAATAAACTCCCTGCTTGCAGATCAAGTCATTTTAATGTCAGAGAAATATCAGGTTATACCTGCACTGCAGGTGGCTTGTTCCAGTCCTGTCCTACTAAAATTCAGAATATAACTTCACATTTTAACGTTGTAGGTTTGCCCAGTGACAGCGATGGAAATGCCGACGTTGCCAAGCAGATCCCTCCAAATCCTCTCCAGAACTTGAATTTTGAAGAAAATGTGGAAACCCAGAAAGACCACAAAATTGAGCCAGACCAGATAAAAATCCCAAAGAGCCGAGTTAGTGATTTGCAGAAGATGAAGCAAAGTAAGTTGGCCAGTGTCACACACTTCAGTATATTAAAAAAATCCCTTCATTTTTTATTTCTGTAAGTGCCTGTCTGGAAAATAGGGACCATTGCAGAGGGTGGCTTTGGAGAGGGAGCCTGAAAATGAGTGTAATGTGTTCCTGGGTAAAAGATATGCTTTAATGTGTTCTTTTTCACAGGTATATTCAGTTATTTAAAAAAAGTATTTCCTTATCAGAATTTAAGATGCTTTTGGAAATTACTGCACACTTAAATTGGTTAAGTCAGAACTTTTGATACATGCAGGATTCTAAGTTACTCACTTTATTACTTGACTTCAATACACTATTTAGACAATATTATAAGAATTCAGCCAAAACTTTGGTTGTTTTAATATCACTTGTGGAACTTTGTGATGGAGCAGGGACAAGAGTATTACAAATTGTCACAGAACCCAGGCAGGCCTGGCTTCCACTCTGTACCCTGAGGTGTGCAAGGCTCGTTATTTTATCAAAGGAACTTCTGGAAGACACTTTTGGAGTGAGAAAGCTTCTCATTTCAGTTGTTGGTTTTCTAATGGTTCAGTTGTTGGGTCTGTTAATGGATTGTCTCTCTTCCTGGTCACTGATTAAATGATGGAGGTGTAGTTGTGTAGGCAGGAGCTGAGAAGGAAATGTCTTCATTGTAGGCTGTGAGGGGATACCTGAGAGTCAGGTATTCTCCTCAATTATTCTCTTCTCTTTGCTTCTTCATATTTGGAATAACTCCTATTGTATGTTTTAATGGTGCAGTGAGGGAGAGACTTTATCACAAAAGGCAATAGCTAATCCAGATTTGTATAAGGTTTCTGTCCTGATGGTCAGTGGCTGTTCAGAAAGGTCTGTTGCTGACAAACCCCTGGTACAGAGGAACCCAGCTCTGGCCCAGCTCTGCAGCTCCCACCATGGGCAAGTGCCTGGCTGGGTGTTGGCGACTGAGAGCTTTGAAGCAGAGGGTGCAGAGTGGTACTGTTCAGCCGGGAGGAGAGAAGAGTCTGGGAGAGACCTTAGAGTCCCTAAAGGAGCTCCAAGAGAGCTGGAGAGGGACTTAGGACAAGGGCCTGGAGTGGCAGGACAAGGGGGAATGGCTTCCCACTGCCAGAGGGCAGGGGTAGATTGGATATTGGGAAGGAACTGTGCCCTGTGAGAGTGGGGAGGCCCTGGCAGAGGGTGCCCAGAGCAGCTGTGGCTGCCCCTGGATCCCTGGAAGTGTCCAAGGCCAGGCTGGATGGGGCTTGGGGCAGCTTGGGATAGTGGCAGGTGTCCCTGCCATGGCTGGGGCTGGGACAGGATGGGCTTGCCAGACTGTGTGTGCTCCCTGAGCTCAGTCTGTAGCCTGTGTGGGCCTGCTGCATTTCCTGGGATCTCTTCATCACACTTTACCCTTTCCTTCTGTCAACTTCAATTCATTCAGTGCTTGTTGGTCACAGTATCTCTGGCTATCCACAGGCTGTTTTTGCTGGAAGTTGGGTACATGCTGTTGTCTGCCATGACTCACTTTGGGTTTAACATGTGCAAATGCCACTGTCCTATCTGGGTTTTGTATATAATACAGTGCCAAAAATAACAACAGTAATAGCCGGGATCACTCAATTAGACATGAACAGGCAATGAATAATGTATTGAACTTCAGATTTCTAAACTGGTCATGGGGTTTTTTTCTTGCTTGTTTCATGAAAATATCTGAAGCTGGTGTTCCTGTACATTTGTGCTGCACTAGGTGTGATTCTGCTGCTTTTCCCCCCATACAGAGAAGCACAATTGTACTGCTTCTGTCCTGGTTTTTATATACACATTGTTTTAGGAAATAATTTCACTTTTACATCTGTCCATTTTTAATCCTGATGTTGAAGTCATTCTCCAGGTTTACTTTGCCATTAGTTGCTTGCACTGGGAATCACTACCACTTGCCCCAGCAGCCTTGGTGCCCAGTGTGTAAGGATTGTATCACACTTTAATCCCAGTTTTTTCATTTGTGCACAACCTTCCAGGCCAATGACCGCTGCAGGCTCAGAGCTGCCTCCCTCAAGGACTGGGCTGGAAGAGGTCTCCCTGTATACCATTAAACACCAGCTCTGAGCTGACACCACACCAGTAATCTCTCACCGTGTGCCTGGGTGATTGTCTGCTCATTCCATATATCCAGCTAATTCCTGTTTTTCTTGTGCATTGTTTCAGGATCTGAAACATCCTGAGTATTTTCATCTCTTGGAGTATTTTCATCTCTTGGAGTATTTTCATCTCCCAACATCATCTCATTGTTGGGAGATGAAAATACTGCATTTGGGACATTTTGAAAACTGTTAAAGCTTTATAGGGAAGCAGAGCGTAAAGGCAACTGGATGAGTTTCCAAGCTGAGAGGTGAGGGCAGGCCTGTGCTGGGCTCCCTCCCGTGCCAGCAGGGCACCCCCTGCAGGCACTGCCAGGCATCAGGGCTGCACTGGATCACTCCGGGGTGTGCAAAATGCCAGGCCTCAGGAAAAGTGGATACTAACCTTTCCACTGAGTGAGTGCTCTTGTGCTTTTTGAGAAATCTTGTGTTGGTTGCCTGTGGGCAGTCCAAGGTGGAGCTGTTTGGGTGCTCACTCCAGCCCTTGCTGGTGGAGAGAGGAGTGTGGGACAGTCAGGTGTCACGAGGTTGAGTGCTGGGTGACAGAGCACATCCTTCTTGCACGGAGGTGCTCCACGAGCCTTGTTCAACCCCTGCCCAAGCCCTCTCCCTTCTCCCCCCTTTCTCTCCAGCTGGAACTACCTTAGCCCCGACTGCCTCCCCCTGCGATCTGCTCTCGTGTAGGATCTCCCTGTTTCTTTCCTCTCTGCTGCTGACTCACTCCTTTCCTACTCCACAGGCCGGTTCTTTGATGAGAATGAATCCCCTGTGGACCCACAGCAGGGTTCTAAACTGGCAGATTATAATGGGGATGATGGGAACGTGGGTGAGTATGAGGCAGACAAACAGGCTGAGCTGGCTTACAATGAGGAAGAGGATGGTGATGGTGGAGAAGAAGACGTCCAAGGTGAGCTTGGGCCTTACCTCCATCCCATTGTGATAAATTCATGCTGAGTTACTTGTTGAATTTGTGTAAAACCTCGCTGGTTTAGCTGATGACAAATTGCTCAGACAGAACAAACAAGCTTGGAATTTGGTCTCTCTCTCTGTGGGACAGCAACAATGCAACAGCCTTGAGTGAGAGGGTTTTGGCAGCTTACTGCAGTTGTGTACGGTTCCTGCTAGGAAAAGCAAGACTCTCAATTCCAGACACGGTTTTACCCAAAACCCTGGTCTGGCCCCTGGCTGGGAGGGCTTTGGGCCTTGACATTCCTAAATTGTCAAGTAGAGGAATGTAGTGGTTTGACTCCTACTCTTGTTACACCTGCCTGTAGCAGTGAGGCGTCAGGTGTAACTTTTCCAGGTGTAACTTTTGTGCACTATAAACACATTCAACAGGCTTGTGGTGGTCCTGCTAACCCACCTCGGAGCTCCTGATCCAGTGCTGCCTAACACCTGTGTGTGCATGGCCATTCCCTGTCCTGCATGCAGCTCCTGCATCGCCTCCCTCGCTTGCCTCTGCCTGCCTTGTCTGCCTTCTCCATCCAGATATTGGGGGTATTTTGTGACAGGCCTGCATGTCTGTAGGGTGAGAATGTTCTGTAAACATAGAGAGTATTTCTGGTTAAATGGAAGTGTAAAATAAAGAGGGAAAAAAATAGGAAATGGGACAAAAATCCTACAGGCCCCCTTATTTTTGACCCTCATAATATAAGTTATACAAGTTAATAAGTTTTTAGCTGATGGTTTTTCAGGCACCATATTTAACTGGCATCTAAGCAAAATGAATGGGCAAAGCCAGTAAAAATCAGCTGATTGTGTGAGCGTGCTGCTAAGTGCAGTGTCAGCAAGCTGGGCTGGGCTGGGAGTTTGAAACTCGTGCACAAGTGAAAGAATAGGATGAACCAGAACGTGTAGCAATTAATTAACTTAGTAATGAACTGCAGTGCCTGCTGCTCCAGCTGCAGCCTGTTCTGTACCCCTTGTGCTCAGAACTCACAGGGGGTTTGTGTGTCATGCCTGGCCCTCTGGCGGGTGGTCCCTGGGCTGGTAGCTGCTCCTCCAGGCTGTGCACAAAGGCAGAGGGGGATGCAGAGCAGCCTGGTCCAGTGGCAAGTGTCCCTTCCTGTGGCAGGGAACGGAATGAGATGGGCTTTAAGGTCCTTCCCACCCAAACCGTCCTGGGATTCTGTGATTGACAGTTTCTGTCCATGCTGGGGCCATGGGAGCCATGCTCCTGATGGTGCTGGGCTGTCATGGGCAGGGAGTACAGGGTGTCCTGTGTGTCCCTGAGCCGTACAAGCCCTGGCAGTCCTGTGGGTGGGGGTTTTGTAGTTCAGTCCCATTCCCCTCAGCAGTGGGTCCTGCCCAGCTCCTTGCTGCAGTAGTTCCTTACCTGGGCTTCCGGATGCAGCTCTGGAAGCTGTAACTGGGGTTGAGTCTGTGCTGGCTGGTGCCATCTGCCTGGCTTAACCTGTGTGCTCTGGACAACTCTTTCTGTGAAGTATTCCCAATTTTCAACCTGACCCTCCCTTGGCACAGCTTGAGGCCATTTCCTCTTGTCCTGTCCCTTGTCCCCAGGGAGCAGAGCCAGACCCCCACCTGGCTGCCCCTGTCAGGTGGCTGTAGGTGGCTGCCACGCAGTGCAGGGATGCAGCACCCTGTCCCTGTCCCCATCCCACACAGCTCTCGTTGCCCCTTGGAGCTCTGTGCTGCTCCATCAGCATGAGTACCTGGCTGTGGGGGCCTTCACAGGGAAGCTGATGGCTCAGGCAGCAGCTCTGCCATGAACAGTTACAGTGACATGGGCAGCATTCCCCAGTGCCACTTGGAAAGGGTAGGTGTGATACAGCTATGAGTGGTGGAAAAAACGTTAAAACTCCAGAGACTGGGCTTGTGTAACTTGCAGTGTGAGTGGCTGAAAAAAAGAGAGTTTGAAAAAACAGAGCTCTGACTGACAGTGACCCCATAAAATCCTTTCCCATCCAGGTGGGATCCCTCCAAAGTCCCTGCTCTGGTGGCTTGGAATTTGGACTTGGGGAAGATCCTTTTCCTGATGAACCCATCTGTGTCTCTGTATAGACAGACTAAATTAAGAGCTGGTAGTAAAGGTTAAAGGGTGACTTCTGGAAGCTTCTTCCTGAGGGATGGTCTGAGCAGAGTGTGTTACTACCTCAAACCACATTTCCCAAGCTTTGTTCTGTTTTTCCGTAATAACTTGTTGTGTTGGCTTGAGCTGTGATTTGAGTGTGGCCAGTGGTGCTTCCAGAGCCAGTATTCCAGGAAAAATGGCTGCTTCAGGCTTTATACTCATTTGTCTGCAGGGCAGGAGAGGGCAGAACTGTGGCGTTGGAGGGAGGGTGGTCGTAATTGTTTAGGGAGGGAAAAAACCAAAAGAGAATTTCTGTCTAAAAACTGTCAGGAAAACATCACCCAGGTCTGCATCAGGCTGAACAGAGCCTGTGGTGTGTGCCACAAAGCCACTGAATTCCACATGGTTTCTGTTGCCTCTAGGAATGTGCAGGCTTAGATTGAAATTATCCAGGGAAAATACCCAGTTTGGGGGATGTTCCTTGGGGCAGGACAGCACCCAGCCTGGTTCCTTTCCTCAGGTACCTGCAGAAGGGCAAGGGGATGTTTGAAGGTGGTAGCTTCTAAAGTGTCTGTTAGTAACTCCAGGATGTCCAGGTGCTATGGTGGCACTTTCTCATGGAATGAACCTGTGTCATGCAGGTGAACTCCAGCCTTTTGCTGCTGGAGCAGCCCCTCAGGTCCCTGCCTGGCTCCTGGGGTGCTGGGTGGTGGGTGTGAAGGTGTGGAGAGCTCCAGGCAGCTTGGCAGCCAGTGGAAGATGGATGAACTTAGCTTGGATTTCCTTTGCTGCAAGTAAGAGTCTTTCCTGATATAAAGGATTAGCACTGAGGTGCAGGAGAAGCTTATTCATTGGAACAAATGGAAGTTCTAGGGTTTTTTCACTTTTTGAGGGAAGGAGGCCCTTGGTCTGGAAGGAGTCCCAGTATGTGTCCCTGATGTTCCCAGCCTCTGTGAAGCCTTACAGTGTCAACTCTGGGAATTGGACTGTCAGCAGGAGTTGGGTTTTAGTGGGGGAGTTTGAAAGCTTGATAGGCAGTCTCAAAGCCGAGCAGCTGGTGTGACTGTGCTGCAGTGTCTGAAGTCAGGCAGTCTGTGAAGTGGGGCTGCCCTGCAGCCAGAGATCCCCCCTGGAGCGCTGACAGCCGGGCTGGAAGCACAGCCACACATCCTGTCTCTGCTGACTCCATCCCATCACCAGCCCTGGCCAGCTCGGTGCTGTGCCCTTTAGCAGCATGTCCTGGGGAACTGTACTTTGATATTTTTTCAGTGATACCACATCAGATCTGATCTGAGCATTTTGATTGTAATCTAATCACAATCTGTAATTACAGATGATGAGGAGCGAGACCTGCAAAACGACCTGGGGGACTACAGCAAGTCCCGCCTCAGCGATGGGGTCTTGTAGGCCCTGGTCACAGAGTGCTCAACCCAGGAACTTGAGGTGCTGCAAAACTGAACCTGTTTTACTCCAGTGTTTCCTACTTCCAAGGAAGCTGAGGATCAAGTGCCGACTATGCTCAGCAGCAGGTGAAGAGGACCCGCTCTGTACATATGTACATATTTGTACTATTGCAGGTTGTATTAAACCCACATCTTTGCTGTTACATGGGAACTGGTTACTCAGCCTGGTCCTTACCTGGAATAATCTCTACACTTAAACCTAGTCTATAAACTCAGGCTGAACTGTTTCTGCCATTTGGAACACTTGGAACCTGGAGAACTTGTACAGTTTGTACCTGATGTAACAAAGCCACTGTGGAAGCCATGTACAGCCAAGGATTCCTTTTCTACAGTCCCACCTGTGTGGCAGAACTGCTGCTCCCGAGTGCTGGGGTCTGTCCAGCAGGTGAGAATGGAACGTCAGAGGGACTGGGAACTGAATGGTTCAATAACTGCTCCTTCCTCACTGCAACCCAGCACCACATCCCATTGAACTCCTGTACAGTGACCACATCTCATAGCTAGAGCTGGAAATCTATAGTAGGACTTGAATAATTTGATATATCCAAAAAATCTGTGTAACTGATAGCTTGATTTAAAAGGTGATTCAAATAATTTGCAGCTTGTAGGAAATTTTTCATGTTAAAGAGAGTGTGTCACTGAGAGACACGTCTCCAGCAGCTGTGTCAGCCCTTTGATGGAAGGACCAGCGCATACCGAGCTAAACATGCTGAAGGTGCTGGTGTGCTGTCCCAGAGTGTCCATCCCAGGTCCAGCCACTCCAGTTAATTTCCAGTTTGATCCCTTGACCTGAACACCCACCACATCCCACGGTTTGGTTTTCTCCATCAGATCTGTTAGTCAGACCCTTTTCTGTATTCTGTGTTCAAGCACTTCCAGAATTGATGGAGATGATTCCATTGTTCTGCAGTGGTGGGAATGAAGGGGATTGTCCCCCCTGCTCCCCCAAGGGCTCCTCTGGACACAGGTTGTAGGCCCTGATGAGGGTGATTGAACTCATCCCTGTGCTCAGGTGCTGGGCTGAAGTAATGGGTCAGGTTTGCTCCTTGCCAGCTCAGTGAAGCTCTTAAATAAAGTTCAGTGCTTGTACAATTATGTTATTGGTTTTTAAGACAATTTATTACTACTTCAAATGTCAATGGCAAAAACAAATTCCCCCCAGTTTCTGCATTTAAAAGTGGAACTCCAGCTCAGTGCTGTGTCCTGGTTCCAGCTGAACCCTGTGTTCTCCAAAGTAGTGCAGCATCATACGGCACAGCTTGGGGAGACTCCTAAATTAAAGAGCTACTTCTGAAATTTTGAGATTAAACTATTCTGTACCCCCAGTTTCAGCTGCTTTTCCCTTCCCTGCCCATCAACAGGACATCCCTCTTGTGCTCCTGTGCTGAAGGTGAGTTGCTCCACATTCCTTCTTCTCTGCCTTTTCTTTTTCTTTGCATTCCACGTTCTCTCTTTTTTTTTCCTCTTTCTGTCAGAGTGATTACTCTGCTTCGCGCTAGTGAGGCCACATCTGGAGTATTGTTTTCAATTCTGGGCTCCGCAGCTCAGGAAAGACAAGGGGCTACTGGTGAGGGTCTAGGAGGCCACAAAGATGATGAGGGGTCTGGAGCATCTCTCTAATCAGGCAATGCGGATTCATGAGCCCACAGCTGTCCCTGCAGCCAGGCTGTGTGGCAGCACTTGGGCTCTGAGCACTGAGAATGACAAACCAGCTCGGGTTTGTTTTGAAAATGCTGTTCCGACATCCGTGTGCTGTTTATGGGGAGCCGATTCCTGTTTCCATAGCAATGGCAGCACAGACAACGCCAACAGATCTCGAGCAGCTGCTTCCCTCAGCACCCAGTGAGACTGGGAATCAAACTGGCTCTCACATTCTGGGGTCCACAGGAGAAATCCAACAAAGCCTCTTCCCACCATGGCCCAGCCCAGCTTTTAACCAAAACACCCAGGTAGCTCCAGCGGCACACCCAGTCCTGGGTCTGAGGCTCTTAGTTATAAATCCCATTGTATCCACGTGGCAATGCATTTAAAACAAGGAGCAGGGAGCTGAGATTCGGCTGCCAAGGCTGAGGGATGAGCTCAGGCAGCATGAGAATGCAGGCACCTCCACCCAACAGCCAGAGAAACAACTCCAGCTACTCCAGCCAGTCCTAGCTGCCCAATTTTGGAGGTTTTCAGCGAACAGGTTCTGCCAAAACTTTCCCAAAGTCACGTGGGTCCCACAAAAACAAAGAATCACTGATGAACCCATTTTAATTTCAAAATGAGGAAAACCAAATTGATGCGCAGGATCTTGCCAAAAGGTGAAACCCAGTTCTGGATGAAACAAATCCCACAGTTTTCAGCCTCCTAATAGCCAGGAAGAGCTTATGATACTTTGAAGTGACAAGAAACAAATAGACACGTGATAATGGTTTAAGGATTTTATTAAATGTTATCATTTTACATTTTCATATATGTAAACCCAGCAACAGTGGGAAATCCAAAGCCTGCAGGACAGAAGAGCTTGTGAATGAGGGTTCTGCAGTAGAACATACAGAAAGTACAAAAGGTTTTCTTCTCTATAAATCTATTTACTGCCTCTGTTTACAGAAAGCTGGGTTGAACAATGCTGGTTCATGTGGTTTTAAAGGTCCTGAGCTCTCAGCAGGACCCATTTCCCTGTGCACACACATCTCTGAAGAAATTCTCTATCTGAAAACTTTTTCCTTCATCCCTATTAAGGAGAATTTCCACATGCCATAAATGTCAGCTGCAATCCCTACTCCAGGAGATACATGGAGCTTTCAGTAGCCTGGGACCCAAGTATGGAACTTCCAGTTGAAGTAACCTGGGACCCTTCCTTGAGGATACTGACCGAAGTATTTGATAGGATCAAAAGTCTTGCTATGATGAACTAGAAAATGTGAGATTGGGCACTTTATAAGGAGGAGCAGTGTCCTGCTGTTCCAGCTGGCTCCAGGACTGACGAGATCAGATTTCTGTAGTTTAAATAAAACAGGAAAACAAACCCACAAAACCAACTGGGGCCATCCCTCCCTATTTATGAGAGTGCACTGGAATTTTCAAGCCAGCCAGAAACAGAGTAATGGTATTTATGTCTGAATTTCTTTATGCCAATATAGAAACCATAATACTCCAATTCCTCAACCTATATGAAACCCTGTGTAGCCACACTGGGATTACTGGTATGAATAATCTACAGTTCAACTTCCCAAAACTGGGTTTGATTACTCATGGCTGTGCATTTCCATCCCTGGAGGAATGTCTCATGCCACTCTCCAGTGCTGCACTGTGCCAGATCAAACACAAGGTTCATTCCCATGTGTTTCTGTGGGGATTGGGAGCAGATGAATCCCTGTTGCTGTCAGCTGGAGTGTCTGCAGTGAGAACAGTGAGTCTGGAGTGCTCCTGGACAGCCAGATTGGTTCCCAGATGCCAGGGATGGAGGAGCAGCACAGCCTGGGAACTGCTTCTCTTTTAACTCCAGTCACCTATCCAACGGAATTGATTTCCTCCAGAAAGGCAAAAGAAACAGCAAACACTGGAAATGGGCAATAGTAAGATATAAACCCAAAGAAGACTCCTGAAATTGCTGAGAAGTGCCAGAAACTGAAGTTAAACTGAAACTGGAATAAACCCCACCCAGCCCTGAACTGCAGATGCCCAAGACATTGTGAACCCACTCCACATCAGCTCTGCACAAGCAGGGAACTCACTCTGGGGCACTTCAGTTTATACCATGTAAACTGAACAGAGCTAAGGGCTCTGCAAGGTGCAGGGGAAAGAGTTGAGAGGAAATCATAACGTGAAGAAAGGCCTTCAAGGAGCAGTCGGGATCCCACTGCAGGAACGGGCAATGGTCTGACAACTGCACATTTCCCCTTCAGTTTTTCTGAAGTGAAGCAAACATGCTCCTCGAATGTCTCAGTGTGACTGGAGCCCAAATCCTCTGGCAGGGGGAAGCCCACTGCTGCCAATTCAGCCTTTTCTTTGGCCCAAACACACATTTCCAAGCTCCAAAGGCTCCATGTGCCGGCACAGGGTTTTTACACTTCACACATGTAGCTAAAGCTGTGCTCAGGTACAGGGATGTGCTCCGTGGGGAGCAGGGTACAGCAGGGGACCTTTGAACTTCTCCTTGCACAGCAACACCATCAGCAAGATGATTTTCCATATTCCCTTTCCTGCCAGTCCAGCCCCCTCTCCCTAATTCACCACCAGGGAACTTGAGGAGAGCACAAGGCACTGTGAAACAGAAATTTTGAAATCTTCTAACACAGAAAAGGCCAGTTCTCATTGCCATAAAGATCAGTTTGAACCCTGAGTCACACGTTTAATCGCTTCTCAAGAGTGTTTTTGGCCGTGCTGGTGCTCACACAAATACCTGCTCGCTTTGAATCTTGCTGGATCATCTCCTATGGCAGCTTGTTTCATTTTAATTACATGGCTTGAGAGAGTATTTCCACCCACCATTTCCCAAAACTCCCACTTTCTAAGTATCAGTGAATGTCCTTTTGGGCTCACAGTGTGAGACATCACACAGTTATCCTGTCATACAAGTTCTTCCTAAGGGACTGCCAAACCATCTTAATGAGGCTTTAACATGCCCAAACTAACCTTTTTCACTGCTGATCATTCACAAAATATTCACAAGAAATACCGGAATGCTCTGAAGGAATATGGTTACCTGTTCTGAATGAGGACTGCAGTGTTACCACTGCCTTCCTACAACCTCTTTTCTATGGTAAAATTAGCTTTATAGTGTCTTCTGCTAAAGACAGACAAGTATGAGTCCTGTGACAGAATCCTAAAACAAATCTTGGCTTCACAGCAGCAGATGTGCTTGTCTTTAACAAGCCAATAAATATTTTAGGTGACTAGAGAGCTGGGACTTCTATAATCTGATCCACGTTCAAACACTAAGCAGGGAATCAACAGGTACCAGGAAACAAAACACCCATATAGGTTTCTTTACTGCTGAATTAGAGGATGCCAGATACTCCTGTAAGAACCTTCCATTCTGGGCAATACCGTGAGATGTTATCCTGTCATAACACAGGTGAACCTGAGAACTGAAGATTTCTGTTAAAAAGAGTGGTGGGTAAAAGTGATAATCAAGAGAAAAATTAAAATATCCAAGTTCAGTAGCATTGAAATGAGATGTAAACCTCTCTACATCCTCCTATACTGCAAGAGGTGGCCAAGCTGCTTCATTAAGCCCTTCTAATAGTAAAGCATGCAGCATCCTCAGCATTTCACACACAAAGAGGCTGCCTAGGAAAAAAAAAAGAGAAAGCGGAAATAAAACTTCACACCAGAGTCCACAGGCGACTTGAAACAGCAACCGAAACCACAAGCCAGCACTGCCCTACGCTTTGGGAATGGGACGGAGGACGAGCCAGCAGGGCCGGGCCGGCACAGCCGGGGAGAGGTCGCGGGAGCGTCCGGCGGTGCCCAGGGGAGCGCGGGGAGGGGGCGGCCGGAACCGCGACCGGCCGGGGGCTCCGCTGCCGGTCCGTCCGTCCTCCGTCTGCGGCGGGTCCTCCCCGGCGCTGCCGCCGCGTCGCTGCTCCCGGGAAGCGCTGGAAGAGTCGAGACCCACCGGGAAGGGCCGGGACTCGCTCCTGCTCCCCCCTCATCCCCTCTCCCCCCCCCCCCGCCCCGCTC
>VYZQ01016339.1:0-20124 GCA_013400655.1 Mystacornis crossleyi | reverse complement strand
ACCGGCCCCGGGGGGAAGCGGGACGAGGGCGGCGGGGGCGGCCGCCCCGGCGGGTGCCGGGCTCCGCGCTGCCCGGGCAGGGCTCCCGCCGGCGACTCGAGGGATGTCAGCGCGGCGGGGCGCGGGGGACACCAACTTTGTCGCTGTCACCGGCGGGGGCGGCGGCCGCGCCTGACCCGCCGGCACCGTGCAGGACCCCCGCCGTCCAGGGCCGTTATTGGCATTCCCAGTCCCTGCTGGGAACGCGGCGGAAGGAATTAGCATGCTGCATACCACATTGATTATCTGCTCGCTCGGTGTTACTGGAGAGCACTGTACAAGCCTGTTGCTCAATTTTATGGTACTTAAGAGCGCTCGAGAGGACAGTTCTGGCTGTTTCTGTGTGGCTGTTTCGGTGAGCTCTAGCCTAGGTCTGTCCAGGGTACTTCGTTCTCTGTGGTGACAGTTGGGATGCTTTTTCTGGTCCTAAGCCTATTGTTTCTGGGAAGGATTTTCCCTCGTCTTCCAGGTGCTTATGGTGCACTTTTAAAAGTAATTTCGAGTTTGTCATTATTGTCTTTGCCTTTCTTGATATGTTTCCACTGTTAGAGTAGTCATTGAAGAGGATCTCTAAGTATAACTGTTACGCTGTTGCCTTGGGCAAGTGACAACCTCTTTTGCCGTTTCTCCGTGAGTAAAATGGGGATAATAATAACTTGGAGAGTTGTTACAAGAAGTAGTTAATGTTTGTAGAGGACTTAAAAGACCTAAGTGTTATTAATTAAGCCCCATGACACATTAAGGTAAGAGTTAGTGAGCCAGGTTTGCACATGGATGAACTGAGGCAGGAAGAGATTATGATTTAGCCAGAGTAACGTCCTGGATCTGTGACAATAGCAGAAAACAAGTTGTAACTGCTTCATGCTGTAGGCACAAGCGAGCCGTTCAGGATAACAGATAGGATTCCAAGATTACTTGCCCCTCCCTCATCCCCCCCTCCCATTTTCAGGCTTTTCTACTTTAGGAGGTTCTGCCTGTGTGACTTCCAGTTGACAAGATAGCTCCAAGGACACTTACGACTTGCCCACTTGAAAGTGTTTCAGCAGTTTTCATAACAAGATATATGTTCTAGGATGCAAGCCAAATCCCGACTTAAATTCCATGAAATATTCTCCTCTTTTCCCCTGAAAACATCGTGTGGAACTTAGTTAAGACTTGATCCCGTTCCAGTCAATGCAGCATGCTCTAAAGCTGACATTCCTGTTTCATCAAAGTTTTTTATTAAAGAAAAATTCCCCTGTCAGTCTGCCCTGGAGATTGAATGGGACAGTTGGATCATTTTCCTAAGGATGTAAACATTCCATGTATGCTGGGGCTGTATGTGCATTTCATAATTGAAAGGTGATTTTCCGTCCCCAGACTTGCACCGAAAGTGTTGGTAATTCCCTTCCAGGGTGGTGATTCCCCAGCACAAGAATGTGTCACTGTCAGAGGCTCAGTAGCATTAAAAAGATAAAAAAACCAGAAAAAGTTGTCTGAATTCAAAAGGAAACTGAGTCTTCACCTTCCCAAGTTTTTCCATACTGCATTGGCTTTTCTTTGATCTCTTGTAATGTTGCGAGGTTGACACCAACAGAAATCGTGTTTGCAGGAGACTTTAGAAATCACATATGCTCTTTTGACAGATTTCTATGCACGTATTTCATTCCTGGGGAAGAAACCTTTCCACAGGTCTAAGTGGAAGAGTAACTTCGAGCACTTGCACGATATTGTAAAAACCATTCTGAAAGTCAGGGTGAACTATTTTGGCAAGAACTTGCTAGAAATGCTTGAGCAAGGGCATTGAACAAGAGAAACTCCAGAGTTCCCTTCCTACCTCAACTATTGTGGAAATCTGTAAAAGCAGGATGCATGAAATAGGACTGGAATTTGACAGAAAATTAAAATTCCTGTGTGTTTCTAGACATATGTGTGCTCTGCGAGGAGCTTGAGACTTCTTCCCCTTTTGGGACAGTAACTTGGGGTTCCAGAGCATCAGCATGATCATTTCAGGATCACAGCTGAGTATGTAATTGTATAACCCTAAAACTGCCTTTTCCGGGTTATGGGTGTGCAGCTGTCCCCTGTCCAAACCCTGCACAAGTTCTGCCCCATCCATGTGTTTCCAGCCTGGTCTCCCTAGGGAAGCCTGTTCCGATGTATGATAGGTTTTGGACTTTGTAATGTCAGTGTAGGACTACTAAGGTTATCCCAGATTGAAAGGCTGCCCCTTTCCACGCTCACTCCCTCTGTGACTGCATCCTTATTCCATACTTCCTCGGGAGTATTCCTCTCCACAAGTGCCTTTCTCATTCGTCACTGAGAGTAGATTGGATGTGATGATTCTTACTCCTCTTAGCCGAGAAAGTAAAGGACCAAGTCTGAATGAAATCCCTTCATTTGCTGGCCCCTAAATCACTGGCACCATCTCTTGTACATTTTAAATAGGAGATTGTTTTTTGTCAGTTGTATATAAAAAGTTCCTGGGGTGCTGCTTCCAGCTCTGGGGTTCCCAGCACAGGAGGGACATGGACCTGTTGGAGTGAGTCCAGAGGAGACCACCAAGGATCAGAGGGATGGAGCAGCTCTGCTGTGGGGGAAACCTTGGAGAATTGGGATTGTTCAGCCTGGAGAAGAGAAGCTTGAGGGTGATCTAACTGTGGCCTTCCAAGACCTGAAGGAGCCGGCAAGAAAGATGGAGAGAGACCCTTTTCAAGTGTCTAGAGTGACAGGACAAGGGGGAGTGGCTTTCCACTGCCAGAGGGCAGGCATAGATGGGATATTGGGAAGGAGTTCCTCCCTGTGAGGGGGTGAGGCCCTGGCAGAGGTTGCCCAGCAGAGCTGTGACTGCCCCTGGATCCCTGGAAGTGTCCAAGGCCAGGTTGGACGGGGCTTGGAGCACCCTGGGACATGGAAGGTGTCCCTGCCCATGGCAGGGTCTGGAACAGGATCAGCTGTAAGGTCCCTCCCAACTCAAACCATTCGACGATTCTGTGATTCGATGTTTGTACATCCCAACTAAATCTGCAGAAAATGCAAATATGCACCACAAGTGCAGAGCTGATTAATCAAATTCATGATGGGTTGTGATTTTCAGGGGGCAGACAGTTCAAATGGAATCATTGCTGGGATCCTGGGAGCGAAGAACAAGCTCTCAGCTGCTGGTTTAAGAGGAGCTCTCCCAGGCAGGATGTGACAGTGCCAGCCCTACCGAGAGCTGTATCCCTGGGGAGTTCCCTGGAGTGCCAGGGTAGCTGCAGTGAGGTACAGTGCTTCTGATTGCTTGAAAGAAACTCACATACACCCACGTGCTTGAAAGCCTATCTAACATGTTGTTTACATGTTGAGAAGCCTAGATGGCCATTATTTAGTGTTTTAGAAAAATAAATATTTGACATTCACAGATGAAGACATTTTCAATAGCACTTGAAAAATTAAGTGGGAAATCATCCACGTCTAAAGCAATCAGCTCGGGTTGGGTCGGAGCTTCCCAGTTGGCAGTCCTAACTTCTTCTAAATAGATTACTTCCCAAGCAGATCAGTTTCAGTAATTACTTTGATTACGGTCCTCTTAACTTCTTAAATGATAAGTTCTCTCATCGTATCCTGTGATCTAAGGAAAACGCTTGTCAGGACAATATGCTATTAGAAAACAGGGAGTTGAGCATCAGCCTGCAGTGCACTTCCACCTCTGCCAGCACTGTTACATGTGGAATCTGAGGAGATACAGCCTTTGTTGCCTCAGTTTCCCTATCTGATGGGTCAGTGTTTATGGTAATCCCAGAATCTGGCCAAGCCCAGGGGAAGGAAGTGTGCAGCTGCTGGTGGACGGGATTAACTCAGCAGCACATTGATCTCTGCTGTATTGGGACATTCAAAATACAGCTCCCCACGGGGAAAGTTTCCAGAGAATCCAGACCCATCAGCCAAATTCCTGTGCATCCTGCTAAAAATAACCCTAAAGCCAACATTTAGGATGTGCCTGTCTGCTGCATTAGATCCAGCGAGGATCCACTGCCCACCAAGTGATGCTTCTGCTGGAGTTCCATAGAAAAGAGATGATAGAAATAGAAGTTATCCCTAACAGTCCTAACCAGTCTGAATTCAGAATTCCTTTTGGTGGGTGAGGATTCTAGTTAGGATGCATGAAACACCTCTAGTTCTGTGTTCATAGTATTTAGTGTAGCAGTATAATTTTAAGTATAATACTGTCATGAAAATAAGTTTAACTAAAAGGAGCTGTTAACTCCACAGCATCTGGAAAATAAGTTGTGGATACTTACTTAAAGAGCACAATTACAAAAAATACATCCTACTAGTCATTGCCAATATTCCATGTGTAAGTAGGAGAAAAGAATCTAGGACTCTAAAGCATTTGGAGTAGAACTTACCTGTAAATTAATTACCTTATATGTATAAACAAGAGTGTTGTTAACAGCAGAATAGGGCCAGGAAGGTGATGATGCAGGGTGCATTAGCATCCTCAAAGCCTCAGAGGGAAGAGAAGGGTCCTGTCCTTATTTAGGCTGTGTTTGGAAATAGCTTATTTAAGTTAATAAAGTAACAGGAAGGCTGATCAAATCAGAGCAGTTGTTCTGAGCAGTTTGGCCTGTGCCGCACCAATTCAGTCTAAATCATAACTCTGTTTACCCTAGGCCATTCTAACCTGTGATTGCTTTGATTCACCCTGTACTTTAGGAGGTGCTAATTAGAGGAAGGGAGGTAATTCAATCTAAGGCTGAGGCTGTACCACAAGGGCTTCCCTGGCCCCACAGCACCAGCTTGGTTAGTGGGAACCCCACGCAGGGGTTCCTTGGCTGCACGTTCCTTGGCTCCTCTGGGAGCCTCTCAGCCTGGCTGTCTGACTGGGGAAAACCAGCATTCCCCCTTCCCTTCCCTTTTCCAACAGATAGTATTGCCCTGGCAAAGCTGCCAGTTTAGACCCAGCCTAGCACAGGTTTCGTTAGTCTAGGCAGAGCTTCAAGGGTACTCTGCGTCCTCTGCTCAGCACAGAGGGGCTGCAGTGCTGGAGCAGAGCCCAACACGGGTGTGTGTGTTTCTTACCCTGTGCTGGGATTTTGCTTCACCCGTTGTAGTTCCCTCCAGACTTGCCCTTCTCTGGTTTACATCCAGTAGCTGCTGTGTTTGGAGTGTGCACTGTTCCAGGAAGGGGGGGACTGGCTCCAGGTGGCAGCTAGGACCTGTCCTTTGTCCTTGCTTCATTCTCCAATACCGCTTCCAGGGGATGTCACACCACCTGAGAGGCTTCTCTTTCGTCCCTTTCCTGGAAGCTTCCCTCATTTTACCATCCCAGGGGAGCTCATTTAGGTGCAGGAGGCTTTCTTTTATATGGAACAGTGCTCTGGTCTGGTGGATGATGCCTGTTCACCCAATTCCAATCCATCACATGGGAGGGAAATCCTACAGGTGAGGGCTGAGCTCCTTGTCCTGGCAGTGTGGGCTGGTGGGATGTGCTCCAGCCCCGAGTCTGTGAGAGCGGCTGGGAAATGATGGACAGTGTTCAGGAGTTCAGAAAGAAAAACAGAGAGTAGGAGAAAACTCCTTATTAGCTCCGTGGGCAACAGTTCTGTGTTGCTGCTTGCCAAAGCAAAGGAGAGTGTGAACTCAAGTTTTAAGGTTTGTTTTCAGAGGGGGAGAACAGTACATAAAAAGTAAAGGAAGTATTTAATAAATAGTAGGAATAACAAGAATGTTCAAGGTACTTGCAGGCATTGTGAATGTGGGATTTAACTACAGTATATTTGATTGAATTACCTCAGTTTGTCTGACACCTTGAGCTCGCGTCAAGACCAAGCAGTTGTAGTGAAATCAATTTAAATACGATTGGAAAAGCTTGTTTATTTTGCTTATCAGGCCAGAACTGATAAAGATTACAGAAGAAAATAAAGTTAGTGTAATCTTGATGCTTTTATGTTCTTAAAAATATAGATTGGGAAGAAACTTTTGAGGACTTCATTGTGGCTAAGATAATATTCCTAAACAACTGTGATTACTGGATTCAGAGTCCTTTACTTTTGTGTTGCTTAGGGACAAGGAAGCTCGTTGGTACTTTTAAGAGAAAGGTCTTTGAGAGCTCAGTTGGCAAAATCGGCTGCAGAGATCCAGGTTCAGGTGAAGAGATGTCAGACTTAATTGTTAGGTGTAATTACCCTGTTGGATTTATTTGAAGATAATTGTCTATTGATAGTAGGTGGGTTTATTATATACCTGAAAAGGTTTGATAATGTTCCATCTCAAAGTTAAATAGTTAATATAAAAATGTCCTAAGTCAATTAACATAATAGGGATCCAAACCATAGAGTAGTTCAAGATTAAAAAATAAACATTTGTCATTGGTGGTATGTGCTTTCAAAACAAAAACGTCATTTCAAGAGGATTGCTCTGCTCTTTATCCACTCGATGGATTTTCTGTTCCCTGGTAGCTGTGGGCTCTGAGGTTAGAGGAGTGTGTGAAGCTGCTCCTGTGCCATTTGCTGAGAATTCGGGAGGCTCGGTGCCTGCAGATGGCTCATATTTGCCAGAATTACAGGGGTAAAGGCTTGTTTGTTTGTTTGTTTGTTTGGTAGTTTGGTTTTGGTTTTGGTTTTGCACTAAAGTAACTGTGCCGACAAATCCCTGCTGTTCTGTGGCTCCCTCGGGGCATTGTCGGGTACGTGGTGCGAGGGCCGGAGCTCGAGACGAGTCTGGCGGTGACACCCGCGGGATGTTCTTTGTGTTTCTGGGTTCTACCTCGGGTTGGGCCCATCCTGCAGTGGGCCCCACTTAAAGCAGAGCACTGAGAGTGGGGCAGAGGAGGTCTTTCCACACCAGACCCAAACTTCGCAGCGGGGACACGTCTCTGTCCAAGCCCCCTGGCGCAGGAGGGGGCAGAGGATGCCACACCGCTTGTGAAGTGTGTGTTAAACCCCTTGGTAAAGGAGGGAGGAGCCACGGCAGCGGTTGAAGGGACAAACCGGAGTGAAAAGGCTGTAAGAGAGGGTTCAAAGCCCCCTGTCAGCATCCACAGGATGGAGGCAAAGCACTGAGAATCTGCAGTTTTCTACATGTCGGAATGAGGGTTTTTCATGTGTTGCTCAGCTCTGCTCCTTCTCTGTGGCTGCACAGACACTCCTCCCCTGCTCCTGCACTGAGCTTGGCAATAGATAGTTGTTTAAACGCAGGTGGGTGGGCTTTGCTTATCCTCTGTGTTCAAAGAGAATTAAAAAAAAATAATTTCTATTTTATAGCGTACATGATACTGAAAGGATGAAGCAAGGAGTTTTTTTCCTACTTTAATGTGCCAGTTTTTAAATATTCCAGGGGTGGGCTAGGCAAGGAGGCAAGGTGGAATGTGCCTGTGTGTAGCCAGACTGGATAAGGGGTAAGGACTGAGCTGTGGCCATCTTTTGCTTACTTGGGATGCTTGAAGGGTCTGCCTTACCTACACAGGTTTGAATTTTCAGAAACCTTGTAGAAACTGAGTATATTTGAAATTTCTGTTCCTCTGTGACGGTGGGTTGATGCTGGTCCGTGAGTTCTGCATTTCCCAGGGAGGACTGACAGACACACAGACAGTTACAATTGGATAAACCTTATTTTCTCTAGGAAAAGCTGATCGATGTTTGATGCTGAAGGACAGAGCCCATCAAAGAGTGCAGTGAGCAAATGAAACCCGTGACAGAAAATACTGTTGCTTTAAAAATTTGTGACTGCATTTCTTCATTAAAATAGTTTGCCAGAAAATAAAAGGCAAATTTGGGACCTGATCACATCAACACAACTCCCAGGCTTGTGGTTGTGCTGGAGCTGGAGTTGTGGCTCCGCAGCAGCATGAAACAGTCTCCCGGCTGCTACAGTGCCTCTGTCCAGGGAACGGGCTGGGATGTGTTCCTTGGCCTGGAGAGCCAGCAGCCTGACACAGGGTGCACCCTCCCGGCTCGGCTGGGTTGCTTGAAAGTGGGGTGACCCCCTCTGTGCTGCCTGCAGGGAAAATAAGGTTTATCCAGTTGTAACTGTCTGTGTGTCTGTCAGTCCTCCCTGGGAAATGCAGAACTCCCTCTCCCATGGATTGCTTGGAGCCGGTCCTGAGCACCATCCTGGAGAACGCTGTGCTGCTGATCCCACTGCTGATCCCACTGTGGCCGTGCCAGTGAGCCAACAGCCGGGGGCCTGGCTTATGGAATTATCCATGGATGGTCGTGGCACAGAGCTCTAACCCCGGGCCATGCTGGTTCACTGCTGTAGCTGTCCTTTCCCCTGCCAGGAGTTATATGTTTTTATTCCACCACTTATTCCCATGTGGAAACACTCCAGCCTGAGGACACGACTCGCTGGAGGGTCAGTGGAGTGCCAGAGCTGCCTCAGGAGCTGCAGGGCTGTGGGGGCTAGAAGGGATGTAGGCAAAGGAGGAGTGGTAATTGAAAGCATTCCTTTCACCTCCATTAAAACATTTCTACTCTCCCACAATTTTGCTAAGTTGTTTCTTCAGCACTGCTAGTGAGAAGTGATGTGTGCTCTGTCATATAGCACATGGCACAAAGGTGACAGCTAGCTTCTGTCAAGTATTTCTTTGGTATTTAAGGTAACTTGCATAAAATTTGTTATTTAAGTTAAGTCAGACCTCTTCAGTATCTGGAAAATTTTCCCAAATTCTAGTGTAACGTGATAAATTAACCACTGTCAAGACTTGTGTTGCTTTGGAATGCGGCTTGGTGCTTTCTTCATCATAAGGATTTCTGATGGAGAGGCCAGGCTCAATCCTAATACTGGGGAATGACTAGAAACAAATCCAACAGCCGTGTAAGCTCACAGGTGATACCAGTACTTCTTGTTCTTGCTGATTTCTCTGGTTCAGGATCCCTCAGTACAGATTTTGGGTTGTGTGTGGAGATTTCCTGCTGCAGCACATGAATCCGTGATACAGGTGCACAACCTCCCTTTTCCCCAGCTTAAAAAGTCCCTCAGACAGAAACTTCCCAAACTAAGCACAAGCCAAACAGGATCTCCTCACTCAGCAGAGCAATCCCCGGGCTGTTTGCAGAGCCAAATCTGCCACTTCACAGCCACAAAGTTGTTATTTCATTACGTGTTGCACATTTCGAAGTGACAGAGATACATTAGACCAACCTGCAGGTGCTTATCTTGTGAAAGCAGTAAGTGAAATGCAGCGTAAGTCAACTGGAAACATTACAGTGTGGATGTAAGGCAGTTTCACCCTACAGAATTTCTGTTGTCATTGGTAGCTTGTGCTTATATTATTTGTATTATTGGACTATTGACCAGAAACTTCCTATAACTTCCCGCTGAGTAGGCAGCAAGGTTTGTTGTTTTTTTTTTTCTTGTGGATTTTTCACCCAAAATAAAACAGGGGGAAATAAAAGAGAATGAAAATAAAATGTATAAAGTAACTTCACTGTGATAGAATCATGTCCCTGAAACTTATTTCAGGCAAGATTTTGAGACTGGATAAGTTTCAAGTTCATCATGTCTCAATATTATGTTTTAAGGTTATATGTAAAAACATAGTGTCACTCACAAATGAGTACAGCTGTTAAACATTTAGAGCTTATTTTCGTGTCAGTTTTAACTCAGGTACATGCACAAATTAATCTCAGGTTTGCAGTTTTATAAGAATGAAGTTTTCCATGCAGGAAAGAAGCCAGGATGGGCTATGAAAGAGTCAGGATTAATTCAGCATTTATTCATAAGGAAAAATTATTAGTTTAAACTTTGTCGGGACTCTGAGTAATACAAATCCTGACTGTGCTGGCATTTTCCCCATTTTTAACAATACAGTTTGCTGATTTTTTATTTTAAATTAGGGAAGCCAGGTGCGAGGAGAGCATGAAAGCAGCCCCATGCAAAGAGGAGAGCAGAGTTTAACCTCTTGTGAAAGGTTCTGAAAGAATACAGTGTACCAAGGAAAGTGTTTTCCAGGGCCATAAGAATCATGTTATCATTTAAAGAGTCTTTATCCTGCAATAAAAATAGTCTGCTATTTTTAAGGCCAAAGGAGCAGCCAGAACCCTTATCTATCCCTTTAAAAGATAGCAACCCGTCATGGTCCTGTGGGATACGTGATTGTGCCTGTGATTCCCCCGGTTCAGGTGAAGTGGAGCAGGATTAGGTTTTCTGGTGAAGTTAAGCAAAAGGCAGCTCTGTTACTGTGCAGATCTTGCAGAAATGCCTAGATTCTCCTCACAAATACAGGAGTTACTCCATGGCTTCCACAGTCCAACACAGGCTTACTTGGGCTTATTAATCTGCTTGTTTCTGGGTTTTTTGTTGTGTGGGGTTTTTTTGTTTGTTTTTTTGTTTTTTTTTGTTTTTTTTTTTTTTTTTTTAATTAAAAAGATAACTAATATGGGTGAGCTGAACAATTAGAACAAGTAACTCCTTAGGATTGTTTTGTAGTCAGACAACATCCTGGAAGGTCTGTTCAGGAAGTGTTTGCAACCTGTCTATGCCACGGGTTGTAACAAGAGGGACTTGACTTCCATAAATAGGCTCCCTGTGTGCCTGGCAGTATGGATTAAATGTCCAGAGAGCCTGAGGACAGCTGGTCCCTCCCAGAATCCCAACAGGAACAGTGCTGGTTCTGTGGAATCTGTTACTGCTCGTCTAAAACTCGAGCACTGCAAATTTTCCCAACCTCTCAGCTCTTGGGAGCCCCACAAGATCTGAAGGTGACTCATGTGAAATTGTCATCTTGGGCAACACCAGAGATGGTAAATAAGGTCTTCTTTCTGCAGCAGGTTTTGGGGTTCTGCTCTGAGGTTTGCTGTCTTATGGTTACCCCAGCTCTCCATGTTTTCTCCTTGCCTAGTGTGACACAAACTGGAAAGCCTGAATTAATTACCAGCATGCACCCTCAGTGCAAAGAGAAGAATGTCTTGGCTGGGAGGGAATAAACTTTCAGTTCCAAACGCATTTGGTATAGTCAAAATGAAACCTCACTAGCAAAGCAATGGCAAAACAGAAATATGATGGCTGGAGCAGAAAAATAAAGGAACAAAAGATCTATTTTCTGTTGAGGCCAATCATAAAAAGCTGCCATCCTTCTCTGACAAAATCTTTCTCAGGACGTGTTTGTTTTAGGGGAGATACTCAGACTTGGGAGAGTAGAAGTAAGCACAAGGTAGATGTCCTGAGGGATCAGGGTTTGAACAAGGCAGCTGAAGACCAAGGATTTCAAGCAGGATTTTGTTTCAGATGGAAATGATTTAGTGCTCTGGAAGGTGGGGAGGAGCTGAAATGGGGCTTTCAGTGAAACAAGGAGAATTTAGAGGCGCCTTAGCAGTTGTAATTCCTTACTGTTGTTTTGATGGAACTTGTGGTTGCTTTATACATATCCAGATTTCATAACCCAGCACCAACATTTGAATAGTACATATTGGGTGATTTTCTATTTTAATAAATCAGTGTTTTTTTATTTTGCTTTTACCTACCCCAGACTAGCATCACTTCCAGATTCCTTTAAGTCAGGGTTTCCTGGTTTATTGCTCTCTCAGTCTGCAGTGGCAGAAGAACACACCCAAAGATTGGAGGAGAGTGACAAGTAGTGCAGTACATTGGAAAACATGAAATACATCCTCTGGAGTGACATGAAATGGCTGTAATTTTCTAGAGAAGGAGAATAAGTTGGTTTTAAAAGGCCAAGAGTCGTTGAGGGGGAAGAATCTCAACGTCTTTGAACTAACAAAAAATTTCCTTGAGGTGTGTGAAGTGCCTTGGGACGTCTCTGGATGAAGGGCTTTACCTGCCAGTCCTTCCCCTTGGCTTTGGTGGATACACCACGGTTGCTGTTTGGCCCATTCTTCTCTGTCCCCACAGTACTGCCAATGTGTCCCTTCCCCGTGGTGGCTCAGGGGTGTCTGGACACCGGCATGGGATCTGTGTTTCCTGAAAGCATCCCGAGCACCGTGTGAATGGATCCCAGCCAGCTCTGGGAGCACATCTCCTCCTCGGGATGTTTCCTCACCCTGAAATCTGGGTCACATCGCAGCCTCGAAATGTGCTGACGAAACACCTCTGGTATTACTTGTTTGAAAGGAAACCGAACAAAATACCTGGTCTTGATTCCTCTGTCTGTGGATCTTCGCAGTGATCCAGCAGTGACTGAAGGAAACACACACATCTCAGCAGGAAGTGTGTCAGTTGGACTGGTTGGGAGTGGGACACTGAACCTGCCACTCTCTTAATTTCAAACCCCTCAGTTGTCACAGCTGTTAAATCTGGGGACAGATCACAGCTTTGTGCAGTTGGTCACGTCTCCATCTCTACACCACGCATTGATGCTCTTGCTCAAAATTTTAAAAATGTTAAAAAATAATTTACTTTCTTGGCTTTGTGTAAAAAATGTTTCAAGAAAAATCCCAGATAAATAAATAGGAGTTTTCCCCCTCTTGTGTTGCTGTCACCAAAGTCGCACTCTGGGCATATTCAAGTTGTCTGAATCCTCTGGAGCTCCTGTGGTGAAGAGGCTTGGGATAGATTGATTTCTGTGGTGGCAGTTCAGTGTTATTCCTGAGTGCCAAAGTGAAGGGAGAAATTGTTCAACACTATAATTTTAAATTTTCTTGTCACTTATCTCTTCCTATTGTTCTTTGCCATTGTTCCTTTACCACTTCAACCTTTTCCTGTATCAGAAAACCCTAAACCCTGTAATTAGATGTGCCTCGCTTAATTTTCGTTTTAATAGTTTGGGGAAAAGTAGAGAAAACAGCAGTGTCATATGTGGTGGGAAATAAACCATCCCTAACTGCAGATTCCATGGAGGTGTGCTCTCAGTTTGAAATATGAGTCATTCACAGGAATTTCTTTCCTGTAAGTACAGTGTACCTGTGCCATGGAATAACAACAGTATTCACAAGGTAGGGAGCCTGACACTTGGTGTGTGTGGACTCAGGAAAATGGAATTTATTGCAGCCATAGCTCCTTCAGCTGCTGCTTTTAAAGAGCTCCTACATTTTATTTTCCTGTCCCACAAATTATTGATTGGCTGTTCCTTTTAGTCCTTCTTTGCCATGTAATTCTCTCTTGAACAAGGTTTTTCCTTTTTTTTCCTCCACACTCTTTCTGGGTTTATTGTAAGTGTAGAAGTAATTGAAGAGAGAAGAGTTTTGGGGTGTTGATTTCCCTTAACAAAACTCCCTGGCACAGTGAAGGTGGCAGTGCCAGCCCAGACTCAGGTCCTTGGTCACCTGGCGGTGCCGTCGGGCCTGTCAGGGATGGCACGTGCTGGGGAAATCCAAATCCTGCAGGTTTGAGGAAGGAAATTCTCCTACATGTTTCGACTTGATTATTTTGACTGTGTTAAGTTTTGCAGCCTGGTTCAGGAAAGAACCACGACTATAATTCAATAAAAACTCCCCCGCCAACAGGATCCAGTACGAGGAAAGCAAACTCCTGTCTCTGAGAGGATTGTGGGTACCTGTTGCTAAGTCCATTAGAGATATTTATAACCGCAGGCTTGATACCCAGGATGTGCAGTGAGCCACAGGAGTCCCTGGCAGGGCTGTACTGAAGAGCTGAATGTTTCCCTGCTGGATAAATATGTACTCACCATTGACAAAATTGGTTAAATTGGTTCATCTTTTATCTGACTGATATTTGCTTCAATTCTAGAAAAATCAGGCTACTTATACTATAGCAAATTTGAAGTAGTATTTTAATTCCCACATTGGAATTTTGTTAGTGTCAGTCTCCTTTCCCTGTTTTACAGTTTTCTTTCATTCCTTTTTGCACACATTTGTTTAGTGTGGCCAATACAGCGGTGTGGGCACAAGCCCAGGGCAGCGTCTGTCCCCTGAGGTGGCACTGCTGGGTCACCTCCAGTGCTGGGGGCAGCTGGGGGCCTCTCCCAACAGCAGAGGGAGAGGCTGGAGTGTGTCCAGGGAGGGGGATGGAGCTGAGAAAGGGGCTGGAGACCCAGAAGCAGCTGAGGGAGCTGGCGGGGCTCAGCCTGGAGAAAAGGAGGTGGGGGGGGGGGAAACCTTCTGGCTCTGCACAACTCCCTGACAGGAGGGGCAGCCAGGGTGGGGTCAGGCTCTGCTCCCAGGGAACAGGGACAGGACAAGAGGAAATGGGCTCAGGCTGTGCCAGGGGAGGTTTAGATTGGATATCAAGGAAAATTTCTTCTGGAAAGGGCTGTTCAGGTGTGGCACAGCTGCCCAGAGCAGTGTTGGAGACCTTGTTGCTGGAGATTTAACAGCCATGTGGATGTGGCACCTGGGGACATGGGTGAGTGGTAGCCTTGCAGTACTGGGGATGGTTGGACTGAACTGCCTCATGTTGCTGTATTGACCACTGATGGGAAATGCTGAGCATGGACCTGTGGAAAATGACCCACCGTGTTTGCTGGCAGTTACAGTGAATATTCCATGTAGTAATTCTGTGTAACATCATGTTTCACCCTTGGAAATACCCACGGACTTAGCACTTTTATTGCTAAGTCTAACAGCAGTGTCAGTACTTGGGTCATTCCTCATTAGCTGCATCACCTTTGTGTGAGATTGAGATTTACCTGGGAACAAACACAGCTGTGTAACAGATTTTGGACTGGTTTTCAAAAATATTATCAGTATTTCCCTGTCTGTGACTCATCCCAGTGCCACCGCTGCCTTTTCCTAAACAACATACCTGTTGTGATATTACTTATATGTTAAATGTTGCAGATTGTTTGTTCTGTCTCTGCAGCAATCAGATCCACACTAAATGGACTCCAGAAAGGCAACTTATATGCTAAATGCTGTATTTATTCTGTCTGTGCAGCAATCAGATCTACACTAAATGGACTCCAGAAAGGCAGGCACTGTTTCTTGTCATGATAAGCATACAATTTTCTTCTAAAACCTGTTTTTTGTCATGGTTTCAGCTAGGAAAGGCAAATTACTTTCTTTCCAATATTTCTGTGCATTACACTTCAGATGGATTTCTTGCTACTTCATTTTTCTGCTCCTGATTATCATAATTATGACTTTAAGCACAAGGAGTCCCCTTCAAACTGGCCCAGCTCTGGGCAGCTGCAGAAGGCACGTCCCCAGCCCAGAGAACAGTGACATTGAGGCTCGGGTGTGACAATACCAGCGGTCCACTTGGAGGCTGGAGATAAATGGGATGTATTCCCTGGAATGGCCTTTTGCTCTACTTTAATGAACACTGCCCTTGCATGAGTGTTCCCAAGGTCTAATGTGATTCCCAAACCCAGCTGTATTGAAGCTCAGTTTGGGTTCCTTTGCAGAGCTGCTCTGTCCTCACCTACACTGAGTGCACAGGCTCATGATTCCTTCTGTGAGCACTTGACAGGAATTTAGATTTATGCCTCATCTCAAATTTAGTGTGGAGACTTGCAATGAAGTATTTTGAGGAACACAGAGAGGAAAGGATTTCCTGGGTCACAGACTCCAGTCATTTGGGGCTGGAGACAACAGGCACTGTACAGTCAATCCTTTTATCAAGGTAGTTGACACCCTCCTGGTTGACAAGGTGTGATTGTTCACAGGTTGGACTCAATGATCCAAGAGGTCCTTTCCACCCTAGATAGTTCTGTCATTCTGAGCAGGTAGGATTTCCTCCGCGCCACTCAGATTGGAGGGTATGCCAGACTCACTGATGTGCTGGGTGCTGTATCCATGGCCAGATTATATCCATTTGTTCCTCTGGCAGTGTGGTGCTCTCACTGAAATAGCTCCTCTGTGCTGTAAGTGAAGCCGTGCATCGGGAGGGAAGCGCTCAACACAGCACCACCAGCATTATGTAATTCCTTGGATTCAGGAGCTGCAGCTTAATATGTTTCCTCAATGAGTAAGTAGTCCTGGTTTTTTTCCTTTTATAGCTTTCCATGTGGTACCCATGAAGATGAGGCTGAGGACACGGAAAGCTTCCCAGCAGTCCAACCAGCTCCACACGCAGCGGGCGCTGCGGGCCAAGCGGAAACACTCGGAGGTGGAGGAGCCCTTACCTGGTGGCGGGGGAAAACCACCCAAAAATGAGACGGGCCTCTTGTCTTCAATCAAAAAGTTCATTAAAGGAAGCACACCCAAGGTACACCAGCTGTGGGCCCCTTTGCTTGCTTTTAAGTGGTCATAATCTCTTCAAATTTGATTGAAAACCAGTTCTGTTAAGAATTAATCATGTGGTGGAAGTGAAACATTAAGAATTGGAAGGCAGCAAGTGCCTGTGAGTTGTGTCAGGTGAAGGAGACTTTGAAACCTTCAGGAGTCATTTGTAGGCGTAGTTAACAGTCCAATAAATCACAAGATTTATTACCTGGTGTTTCTTTGTGAAAATGTCAAATAAATTCAGTACATTCTTAATTTCTGTTTTAAGGATTCCTTGAATCCAGATTCAAGGAGTTACCAGTACTGACAACTTAGAAAAGCCAGTCTGTAAACATAAATTTGTGGACTATTTCTGGAAATTTTATTCAAAAATGTTTAGGTGTCATTTTATCAATGAAGGTCAAACCTCACAAATCCAAGTGCCATGGAATTGATGCAGCTGCTCAGTGATTCCTGCAGTGAGCACTGCCCTGCTTGGAGCATCACATCCAGATCTTGTTGGGGAAAACCACAAAATCTCATGTCTTGGTCCAGCCAGAAGGCTGAGCTTTACTGCTCTGCCCATGTGAACACCTGTTGCATGTGCTGCATGGACATTTGAAGGTGAAAAATACACGCACACATATATATATCTCTAAAAAAACTTTGATAGGCTGAATATAACCTTGCAGCTGCTTAAAAAGCTGGCGTTTTTTCTCTAGATGGAGGCCAGTTTAAAACCCTGCATCATTCCATCCCAGCGGTTCAGATACTGGCATTATGTAACTGCAGATTTGAAAAAAGATTAACCAAGAAGTCATAAGTAATTTACAATGTATCCCAGATCAGCTACGTGATAAATAAAAATCTGGCATAAATTCAGAAGTATTCTCGGGTTTGAACTAAGTGTTGAAACAGTAACTTTGTAACAAGCTGAAGTTCAAATAATTTTAATACTGTAATGCTATATTCTCGAATTGTTAAAACTATAGTGAAATTGGGTATCTTATGACATGTTAAAGCAAAACAACCTGTCCTAGAAACAGTGAAGTACTAACAAAGAAATATCTCAGTAAAAATTAATGTTTAAATCTGCTTCCAGTTTGTTTTTCGTTAAACTGTGATAATTGATCTATTTTGCAATCAGTATCTGTATTGGATCTCAGGATTTTGGCTGCAAAACCTCTGCACCAGAACACTCAAATCTAAGCAAGAATTTTTCTTTGGAATTTTTAGATAAGGAAAATATGTCTGGTTTTCCTTTTCCCTGTCTCTTTAAGGTTTTGTGAACTTCCTTCCTTCCCATCTTCTCTTCCTCTCCCAAATCCCGGGATTACTTTCCATTCTGTTTTTTCTTGTCAAATTTGTTGACATGAAATGCCCTCATTTTTGTGCTGTTCCCTTCCCCGTCCTCTCCCATGCCTGTAGCGGGCCTTGGTGTGGTTCCAGTGCCTGAGCATGGCACGCCAGTGACTCTGCTGGGCCGGCTTCCAGAGCCTGCTGGCTTCCCCAGCTCGTCCTGGGGCTGCCATGGGAACGGCACCACTCTCTGGACACCCCGGCGTTTGGCCATGGGGAGGGAAAGTCTCAGTCACCTCGGGGTTCCGTGAATTTATGGAAGCCAACATCCCCATAACGTGTGGCTGGGCAATTTCCATTGTAGTCACAGCTCATTTACCTGGTCATGCCTTCAGATGTCTGTTGTTATCCCTGGTCTCAGTTCAGGCCAGTCCTTAGTGCATCCCTGGCCTCTGGAAACACCCAAAAGCAGATAAATGTTCATGTCCTTGTGGCATTGCAATGTCCCTTATGACACAGGTGTGATGTGACAGGTGAGAGAGGAGTGATAGAATTCCAGCGGATGGCTCTGTAAATACACACAATGGGTATATTCAGTTCTACATCTCTGCAGTAATTTTTTCATGGATAAACCAAGCAGCCCAGTAACAGTTCATCCCATTTCACCTGAATTCCCTTCCCCGGGACACCATGAGCACAGCAGTGTGACCTTCCTGACGAGCTGGATCCTCTTCTGCAGGATCAGAGGGATCTCCAGGGGGAGTGGTGTCTTCCTGCCTCTGATCCCATCAGCAAGTTTTCTTGATTTCACTGGAATTTTTGTAACGTCCCTACACTCCTTCTCCGTAGGGCAGAATGAGAGCTCACCTCATTTATGAAGGCCAAGGGATAGCTTTTCCAAGTTAATGAATTTCTTTGGTTGTTCTCTCCAAAATAACCTGGAAATGCTTTTCCTTACTTTTGATCAGTTTTATCTGTTTCCTCTCAATATATGGATTATGGTATGTACAATATTACTAATTCTAGGTGTTAGTAATTAGGTTGTTCTCACCAAGGTTGTTGGTCAGGCAGAGGGTTTGTGGGATCAGTGGTGTTCTCCTGTCTTCTGCTGTGACTGTCAGTACCTTCCCCATGTTGGTATTTCCTTTAGCTGCTGTTACAGCAGGGGCTTCAGATTAATTTTTCTAAATTTAGTAAATTTTCTATTTACTGTTTTTTGGAGCATGCAAACTGTTTTTCTCTTTTCATTTTAAAGATGTGAAACGGCTGCTCCAGCAAGGTAATATTGTAATTCTAAAATTAAATTTTAATTAACTTTAATATTGTCTGTGGCCTTGTTATTTGTTATTTAATTGGGTTGATTTTGCCTTGTCTCACACAGTTCAGGGTACTCTCGATGATGATGCTTTAGATTTCAGATTTACATTTTACTGAGTTGTAGTCGGTGTTTTGGGGGAAGAGGGGCAGGAACCTGTCAGAAACATGGGCCTGCACGTAGAGCCATGCACAGAAAACGTGCAAAACTGTTTGGTTCTGTCTCATTCCCATGAATGCTGCAGGGAAGAGCAGTCACTTACTTCCGGGCAAGGAGAATGCTTGGATTTTTGACAGCTCAGTTTTGCCCTGTACTGATATGGATTGTCACATTGGATATTGTTGGGCAGTTCATCTCCTGTGTATTTAGCAGGCAAAGAAATCAAATTTCAGATAATTTTAGCTGCTTTGTCTCTTCATTTCCCAGCCTCTGCAGCACTGAAATATTCATAGATCGGCTGTAAAGACAATTTTGGTACCACAGCAGCTCCATGTACAGTTTTCATTCCCCATACTTTGATTTAGTTTAAAGTCATGTAAAATCCCAGCTGGCCTGACACATGTTGCATGTTCTGCATCTGGAAGAGGAGCAGTAAAGGGACCTTTGGTGAACTTTCTCCTGGAGATAACGTTCTCTGGTCTGTTCCATGTTAAAAGAGGCACTGTTCAGTATGTTTCTCTTTTCCCTCTTTTCTATTTTAAGGAAGAAAGAGAAAATCCCACCAAAAGGAGTCGGATTGACCGAGATATTGATAACAACTTGATCACATCCACACCTCAGACAGGAGAGAAGCCCAACAAACAGCTCTCGCGAGTGCGGCGGAAAAGTCAGATGAATGGAGGTTGGTAAATCCTCACATTGTGCATTGCAGTGCGATCGGAATTCCGTAATCTCCCAGCTGTGCACTGATCCTGGACTGTTCTGCAGCGGGGGAGGTTTTTAGGGGTTCTGACTGCAGTGAGAGCAGGGCTGAACTAAGCATAGCAAAACAAGGTTTCCAGGGGTGTGAGCAACACTTCCATCACATCCCAGACACAGCCAGTGTATCTCTGTGAGAACAGTTTGAGTCAGCAGCAGCTACTTTGGAACTAATTTAACTTTTTTTTTGTTTTTAATTATTATTCTGAAAGTCCAGTAATAATTTGATTTAGCTCTTCTCCCATTTTCTCACAAATACATGTGAAATGTGACCTTTGTGGAAGTTACCATGTATCCTTGTTCTTGACCTTTGTGGAAGTTACCATGTATCCTTGTCCAGGCAAGTTTTGTATCTCTCTAAGGATGGAGATTTCCCGTTCCCTGTGGAAATTCTCCTCTTCAGTATCTTTATTAATGACATGATAAAATTGTCAGTGATACTTAAAGCATCACCTGTGTTTCCAAAATCCAACTTTAAAAACCTGGATTTTAAACTTCCTTTCTAAGGAAACTCTGAGGGTGGCAAGGCCCTGG